>CM035847.1:81122503-81307591 GCA_020510985.1 Pholidichthys leucotaenia | reverse complement strand
GATGAGAGGCAAACTGAACTGTACAACAGAACAGCACGACCTCTGAGACCACTTGCACATGAGGACATAGTGCGAGTGAGATGTGATGGAGAATGGGGACCGCTGGCAAAAGTGGTTAAAGAAACAACTCCCAGATCATATGAAGTCATCACAGAGCATGGGAAAACAATGAGGCGAAACCGACGTCACTTACTGAAAGTGCCTCAGACAAAAATGAGAGTCACAGACAGTGAAATAAGCGACATGCTAATTTCCAGCCAAACCGAACAACCAGAAATGGCTGAGAACCAAAACTTAAAGACAGACAATAACGAACAGACTGAGGTGACACAAATCAGAAGATCACAAAGGCAAATTGTGAAACCGAAAAGATTGATTGAGGAAATGTAAGGAGTACTGAAAAAAAAAAAAAAAAAAAAAGTGTTGATGTTGAATTGTAAACAGAGGAAAAAATGTGTTGATGTTGAATTGTAAACAGAAAAGAAAAAAAAAAATTGAACTTGTGATTCAGTGTACAAGGTGAAATAAATGTAAATAGAAATGGAGTTTATTTTGTATATAGAAATTTGAGAAAAAGTTTGTAGTTGGACATGACCTTTACTAAAAAAAAAAAGGGAGATGTATTGATATGTGAAGTTCCTATAGAGTCACCACTAGAGGGCAGTATGACCCCGGCCATGACCTGACTATAAAAGGAGATGTACTTGAGTCACTGTGTGGTTAGTTGTGAGTTGCTGTTGAAGTGACAAGTAAAAAGTCCTAACTGACACCCGGTGTGTGCGCCTCGTCATTACATGTTCCAGGAGAACATTACACTTCATGCCTAACAAAAACGAATTCAGCGTTTTTTAGAGCTTGGGGGACAAAAACCCATGGAAAAGAGTGATGTGCCGGTCTGGGGAGAGAGTCCGGTCCGTTGCTGCCTAAAAACCTCGAGGCTGGAAGATGCCCTGGCTCTGGGTTCTCTGGTAAAAATTCACCCGGGAGCCTGAGAGGTTGTGCAAAAACTAATTCTGCTGGAGAGGCGTCTAGATCCTCTTTAGGCGCAGCACGCAACCCCAATAAAACTCAGGGAAGTTTATTTATCCAATTTGTATCCGTTAGTGAGGCTCTGAGGGCGGCTTTTAAAGACCTGTGAAAACGCTCGCATAACCCATTAGCCTGAGGGTGATAAGAGGTGGTGCGGTGAATTGTCGCCCCTAAGCTGCTGGCCATGGCTGACCAAAGCTCTGAGACAAATTGAGGCCCCCTATCGGACGTGATGTCCGATGGGATGCCGAAACGTGCCACCCAGTTTGTCAAAAAAAACGCGAGCGACTTCCTCCGCTGTAGTTGACGCCAGAGGGACTGCCTCTGGCCAGCGCGTGGTGCGGTCTATCATTGTTAACAGGTGTGTCAAACCTTGGGAGGAAGGTAGTGGCCCCACGAGGTCGACATGAACGTGGTTGAACCCTCTAGCAGGGATTGGAAAAGGCTCCAGAGGGGCTTTTGTGTGTTTGTGTATTTTGGCGCGCTGACAAGAAATGCACGTTTTTGCCCATTCTTTTACGTTTTTGCACAGGCTGGGCCACACAAACTTTTTGGCGACCATTTTAACCGAGGCGCGCACACTTGGATGCGCGAGGGAGTGAATTGAGTCGAAAATACGGCGGCACCATGTGGCTGGGACTAACGGGCGAGGTCGGCCAGTTGAAATATCACATATTAGGGGGGGCACGCCGTCGCGTAAACCCCTTTCCTCCAGCCTTAACCCTGTTGGTCCAGACAGGAGTGCGCGCACGTCCGCGTCACTGCTTTGTTCCTCTGCCATGGCTGCATAATCTATCCCTGCATGGATTGGTGCTGCGTATGTGTCCGCGTTAGTGAAGAGTTCTGCGGCTGAGGTAGTATAATCTGTCTCCTCGCGCTCTGGCGATGTCACAGCGCGGGAGAGGCAGTCTGCTACCACGTTAAGTTTGCCTGCCACATGTCGAATGTCTGTGGTGAACTCTGAAATCGCAGCCAGCTGTCTTTGTTGCCTGCCTGACCATGGTTCTGAGATTTTAGCCATGGCAAAGGTGAGCGGTTTGTGGTCTACAAAAGCCGTGAAACTCCGCCCTTCTAACCAGAACTGGAAGTGGCGGATGGATAAATGAAGCGCTAGCAGCTCCCTGTCAAAAGTGCTGTATTTACGCTCAGTTTGGTTTAGCGATTTGCTGAAGAATGCTAAAGGTTGCCAGATCCCACTGACATGTTGTTCTACAACTGCCCCTATAGCTAGGTCCGAAGCGTCTGTGGTTAGTGCAATGCGGGCCGAGGGGTCGGGGTGAACCAACAATGTGGCATTAGCTAGAGCGCTCTTTACTTCCGCGAAGGCGCGTTCGCGCTCCGGGGTCCATTCGACCGCGTTGGAAGCTTTTTGTTTTCTGAGCGCGTCATATAGGGGCTGCATGAGCTGAGCTGCGTGGGGGAGGAAACGGTTGTAAAAATTAACCATTCCCCAAAATTCTTGCAGCGATTTGACCGTTTGTGGCCGTGGGAAACTTTTTATGGCGTGGACTTTGTCTGGAAGTGGGATTGCCCCCTTCGGAGAAACTCTGTGTCCTAAAAAATCAATTTGTGACACGCCGAATTTGCATTTGGCTGGATTGATTATTAACCCGTGCTCTTCTAGCCTCTGAAAAACCATAGTGAGGTGCTGTTCGTGTTCTTCCTCAGACGAGCTGGCTACCAGCATATCATCGAGGTAGACGAAAACAAAAGGAAGGTCGCGTAATACTGCATCCATCATCCGCTGAAAAGTTTGGGCGGCGCCTTTGAGGCCGAAAGGCATCCGCAAAAATTCAAAAAGGCCGAAAGGGGTTATTACAGCTGTTTTAGGGATGTCCTCCGCTCGAACTGGGACTTGATGATAACCGCGGACCAGGTCTATTTTTGAAAAAATGCGCGCACCCGCCAGATGCAGTGAAAAATCCTGAATGTGAGGAATTGGGTAGCGGTCATGCGCTGTCGCATTGTTTAATCTGCGGTAATCGCCGCACGGTCTCCAAGAACCATCGGATTTCGGAACCATGTGAAGTGGCGAGGCCCAGGGGCTTTTCGAACGTTTAATAATACCTAATTTTTCAAGGGTAGTAAACTCGTCCCGAGCTATGGTGAGCTTGGCCGTGTCTAAGCGCCGAGCTTTGGCAAATACGGGTGGGCCCGTTGTCGGAATAAAATGTTCAACCCCGTGCTTAGCCACTGTGGCTGAGAATTTGGGAACTGTGAGTGCTGGAAATTGGGTGAGGAGTTGATCAAACTTACCTCCTGCTGTGGTGACGCTAGCCTGCACGGGTGGTGGAGAAACTCGGGCTGAGCAGGGAATAGAAGCAAAGGACAGTGCATTAACCAAGCGTCTGTTCGCTAGATCGACTAATAACCCATGTGCACACAAAAAGTCTGCGCCTAACAAGTTAAAACTCACCGCCGCTACAACAAATGTCCATCTGTAGTTGCGGCCGTGGATGTGGAGGTGCAGGCTTTTTTCGCCAAAAGTGTCAATGTTGGAGCCGTTGGCTGCCACCGCTCCGTTGCCCCGGGTGCCCATGGCTCGATCCGGTTGGGAGGGCATGACAAAACTTAGTTGAGCTCCTGTGTCAATAAGGAACTGCTTGCCGGTGTGTCCGTCCGTCACGTATAACAGCTTACTTTTCTCGCCGAGAACCGCTGCCGTTAACGGCTCTCGGCTTTGGCGTTTAAATTTGCAGGGGGGAACACATTTGTGAGCCTTCTCGGCGAAGCGGTGGTGGTAATAACAAACATCGCTCCGTCTGTTACGTTTTGGCCACGTCGCTGTCACCGCGGGCTGGATCTGCTCCGTGGGTTGAGGCTTGCCGTGGCTCTGGGCATCAGCGTTGAGGTCTGCGGATGCTGCTGTGGGTGTCTGTTCCCTGCAGGCGTTGACGAGTCGTTGAGCTTCGTTGGCCAGCACGCGGAAGTCTTGCTGGGTGTTGCTTCGCATGTTGGTGAGCGTCCCTCTCATGTGTGGCGGCAGCGTGCTGAGGAATATGAATTGGAAGAGGAAGTTGTCATTGTCCTCTTTAAGCTGCAGCAAGTCCTCCATGAGAGCTTTAGGTCTGCATCCTCTGTGGCCGTAGACCGCCAGGATCCTCTCGGCTCTCTCTTCGGCTGAGGGGACGTAATTTGCCACGATGGTTGCTTTCAGTATTTCATATTTGTCTTGGGCCGGCGGCCGCCGGATTATGCTCTGCACACACCTCGAAGTGGCGGCGTCGAGTTTGGCGACGATGTGATAGAACTTCGTATCGTCGGCCGTGATGCCCACCAGTGTAAACTGGGCTTCAGCTTGTTGAAACCACGAGGCGGGGTCTTCCTGCCAGAAGTCCGGCAGCTTGACAGCGACGGCATTTGTGTAGACCATCACTGCTGTGTCCGCAGGGTGAGAATGCCTTGCCTCGGCTCTCTCAGCGGCACTGGTGCTCGGTTGAGCCCTCTCTATCACTTCTGCCGGGGGGGAACGTCGTCCATCTGTTCCCCTGTCTGCGTGGGCGCCGGCGTCTGCCTGGGTCGCTGCAGATGAGTCGATCTCGGGGGAACGCCTCAGGTCCATACTCGCGTCAGGGGTCACCAGTGTAGAAGAGCTTGGAAGAACGAGGCGGTGTGATATATAAACCAAAGTTTATTATCAGCTCCTCTAACAAGTCTCATCTAAGTGCAGAAGCAGAAGCAAGAAAAGAGACCGAATACCTCCGGCTCTGTGAACTTATACTTGCACATAACAAAAGACATGCATATCAAAGGCTGACATCCCTCATTATCTTAATCCCCCCATTGTCTCCGTACTCCTCCTCATGGCCCTGGGGGGTGAGGGCAGCTCCTCCGGTCTCCACCGCAGTGTCTAGGAACGTCTTTGTTCTTCACTGGCGGTTGAGAGTCTTTGTCCTTTCTGAGGTGTGAAGTCGCCTTACATATGTAATCACCAAACATTCCCACATGCTTCAACATATGTAGGTTATGGAATATATGATTAATATAGCCCACATTGTGGATTGTTTTACAGGTGGCAGAATAACCCACCTTGCCGTGTGGGGTGGGACAGTAGTCCACCCGTCCTCCGTAGTTTAGGTTTGTTGTGTGAAAGTGTTAGGCCATTTGTTGTTTTCAGTTCTAGCTTTAGTGTGTGATTCGGGTCCTAAATTCAGGTTCAGGTTCAGGTTCAGGTTACTTTACTTGTACCCGTAGGTAGATTTGTTTTGCAGTCAGGTGACATCCTTTTAGACACATATTTAAAAACCACAATTACATTCAACATGAACACAAACACAGGCACACATGAAGCTGACTATAAAACACGATAAAAGTACTCAAGGCTCCACCAATCAGGACATAAAACAAAGAGATAAGAGAAAAAACAAAGAGAGATGAGAGAAGGGTCATATTAAAAAAGTTTAAAACTAAGTCAAAGAGATTAAAAAATCAATAAAAGTCTGAAGTCTAAAACCCAATAAAAGATTTAAAACCCAAATAAAAAAACCCTACAAAAATAAACAAATACAAAATAAAAATTAATAAATAGATAACTAAATTATGTGCAATATATTGCTACATCTTGTTCAACTCTTTGACAGCAGCAGGAACAAAGCTGTTTTTGTAGCGCTGGGTTTTACATTTTGGGACAACAAACCTCCGTCTGGAGGGAAGAAGCTGAAAGTGGCAGTGCAAAGGGTAGGAGTCATCATTTAAGATGGAGGTAGCAATCCTCTGTACCTGTCTGGTGTACAGGGATGCCAGGCTCAGCTGTGACTCACCAAGCAAACAACTGGAACATCTAACTACCTGGTCTAAGGATTTCCTCTGTTTCAGTTTTATCTGACTAAACCATGACACTAAAGAAAAGGATAAAACAGATTCAATAAAAGCCCGATAAAACATTGTCATTATGGTTCAGTCAATTTAGAAGTGTGCGAGTTTCCTTAAACAATGCAAATGTTGCTGACCCTTTCTGCACACCCTTTCACAGTTCTCTTCAAAGTTTAAATTACTATCAATAATTGTCCCAAGATATTTGTAAGATTGCACACATTCAATGGTCTGGCCTTTTAGTACAGTGACTTCGTGCCTGGGAGTTTTCCTCCTAAAGTCAATAATCATATCTTTAGTTTTTGTCGTATTCAGCTGCAGGTAGGAATCCTCACACCAGTGAACAAAATCATCAACTGCTGGGCCGTGGCCACTCTCACCATCCTGAAGGAGACTGACAATAACTGAATCATCAGCATACTTTATAATGTGTCTGTTGTCATGTCTGCTCTGACACATGTTTGTGTGCAGGATGAACAGTAGTGGTGACAACACACACCCCTGAGGAGAGCCAGTAGAAGAACACTTTTGGTCAGACAATGTACCATTGACCCTTACTCTCTGTGTCCTGTTGGTTAAAAAATCCAGAATCCAACCCATAACATATTATTACTCAAATCAAGTTGTTGCAGGGGCCTTTCAAATAAAATATGAGGTTGGATTGTATTAAAAGCAGAAGAAAAGTCCACAAATAGAAGCCTGGCATGTGTCTCATTAAAATCCAGATGTTTAAAAACATGTTAAACAGAGTGACAGTGGCATCCTCCACTCCTCTGTGAGGCCTATAGGCAAACTGCAAAGGATCCAATGCATACTCAATCTGCTTTAGGACCTCAAATCTGACTAGTTTTTCAAAAATGTTCATTAAAATTGAAGTCAAGGCAACTGGTCTACAATCATTTACCGTTTTAGGACAGCTGGATTTTGGAACAGGGACAACCGCAGCATCTTTCCAGACCTTAGGCACGTGTTGTGTCTGTAAGGACTTACTAAAAATATAGTGAAACACAGGACTCAATTCATGTGCACAGGACTTTACCAAGCGCCCACATATATTATCAGGGCCCTGACTTTTGTTCACTTTTACAGCACAGAACGCCCTTTTAACATCCTGCACCTCAATATTAAAGTGCTGATTGTCTTTGAGTTTCTGTTTCAAATCTTGGGTTTCTGTGCTAAAATCAAAGGAATCAAAACGACCATAAAAACAATTAAGAACATTAGCCAGCTCTGTGTCTGAATTAAAACCATCTAAAAACACACGATTACGGCGCTCTGTGCTCTGAAGGCCTGCAATAGTTTTCATACTGGCCCAGGCTGAACCAAGCTTCTTTGCTGCCATCTTGCTTTCCAATTCTGATTTATAATTCTGTTTTGCTCTTAAAATTTCGGACTTCAGCTCTTTTGTGGCAACCTGCAGCTCAGAAACAACCCCCTGTTTAAAGGCAAGTGCTTTCCTCTGTAAGCAGGATTTAACTGATTTTGTAACCCATGGCTTATTGTTGGGATACATTTTGACACGTTTACGTGGAACGATCATATCCCTGCAAAAAGCCATGTAAGAGCATGTCACATCCACCAAAGAGTCCAAATCATCTCCGCAGGACAGTGTGAACGCCTCCCAGTCCGTACAGTGAAAACATTCCTGGAGGCAGAGCTCTGAATCGTCTGTCCAGACCATTATGTCCCTGGTCTTCGTTTTTTCTCTTCTGAGAGCAGTTTTATATGTGGGCAGCAAATGTACTCAGTTGTGATCTGAGGATCCTAAAGGAGGAAGGGGAAGTGATTTAAAGGCTGCTTCTATAGATCCATAGCACAGGTCCAATGTCTTTTCTTGCCTGGTTGGGCAGGAGACATACTGATAAAAGTTTTTAAGTGTCTTCTTTAGAGACACATGGTTAAAATCCCCAAGGATAAAATTTGGAGCCTCTGGGGAAATCGACTGCAACCGCTGTACCACATCAAAGACAGTGCTGGAGGCAGAGGCAGCATCCGCCCTCGGGTGAATGTACACAGTCGTTATGAAAAGTTGGGGGAACTCGCGAGGCAGATAAAAGGGGCGTAGCGATACGGACAGAAGCTCCACATCTGGTGTACAGATGCGCTCTCTAACCGTGACAGATGTACAGTACTGTTTATTAATGTACAAACATACTCCGCTTCCCTGATGTTTCCCTGTTACCTCTTCATGCCGATCCATGTGAAGTGGGGCTCCAAAACTGTCAGTACAAAGGTCCGGGTCCAGGTCATGATCCGTAAGCCACGTCTCCGTGTAAGCCATGACACAGCAATTTTTGAAATCCTTCTGACATCGTACATTTCCTTGGATTTCATGCACTTTATTTCTCAGGGATTGTACGTTCACCATAATAATGGAAGGAAGAGGAATGCGGTTAAGCTGATGCCTCCAAAGGTTTAATCTTACGCCTCCACGCTTTCCGTGTTTCCTTCTCTTGTTCCTCTTTTCATCGCTGTGTCCATGAAAGTCTCTTAAAATAATGTCCGGCAGTTGCGGCACAGACTCAAACACAGACGCTGGATTATCCATGTTTAGTTGCAGTAACACATCTCTGGAGTACTGCATTCTTACCAGCTTGACCGCGCTGACGTCCCAGAATAAGAGCCGATAAGAAAGACGCCACAGTACAAAAACAAGAAGAAAATCCATACTGATGGAACCAAAGAGCCCTTCGTTATATAGTCCACAAACATTCAAGGACTGCACGGTGCACGGTGGCGCAGTGCACAGTGCGCGCAGTGGTTAGCACTGTGGCAGCACAGTTTTACCCTCGGCCGGGGGATCGCGGGGACCATGAGATCATGGGTTCGATCCCTGCCGCCGGCCAACAGTGATCTGTGTGGAGTTTGCATGTTCTCCCCGTGTTTGCGTGGGTTTACTCCGGGATTTCTCCGGTTTCCTCCCACATGCCAAAAACATGCAGGTTAGGGAGTTAAGGGGCGCTTGCGCACGCAGCGACCGGCAGCTGGTGGCTTGTCACCAGACTGCAAAACAAATCTACCTACGGGTACAAAACAAGTAACAAAAAAAAAAAAAAGGACAAAAACGGCACAGAGAATTATGTTAAAATGCGGCGGATGATAAAATAAGGCAGCGATGCTGAGGTTTTAAGGAAGTTTATTATATCATACCGCCGTCACGAGCTCCGCTCCCCGCGCCGTGCAAGCGCGCCAAGAGCGAGCCCACGGCTCTCAGAGAAGGAGGACACAATGTCTGTGTCCAGCAGCTGTAGTTGCAGAAGTGAGATTGAGAGGCAGATTTACAGCACAGTGCAGCTTATATACTCAACTCAAACAATAGATCAAAGACATTCACAGCAGTTAATCTGGGCATTTGCATATCAGAGGTACAGACAGGATGCATGAACACAATGCATGGATGACAATTTAACCTCACGGCTGTAAACGCAGCATGCAGCGGAAAAAACCCAGGAGTGCGAGCTGACTGTCTCTGTGTTCTGTCTGTGTGTTGTGGGGGTTGAATCAAACCGCTACACTGCTCCCCCCCCCAGAGGGAACGGTAGGGGACCGTGACCTCGATGTTGCAGTCTGGGCAGCGAGCAGGGAAAAGCTCTGTGCAGGAGGGGGGGGGGGGGTAGTACATGCTGATCGGGCGCAGGAAAATCGTTCGAGTCGCGCCAAAAGTGTTTGCTGCTCCGCGATGTCCCGTCTGAACATGCAGAGATCAGAAGAAGAAAAATTTGTCACTGGCTCCTCCCGCGATTAAGTCCTGCAAGGATTAATAGCGGCCATGAAGAAAAGACGAGGCTGCGTGGCGGCTATAATGAGAGCAGAGGGACTGGCGTGTTGACTTTAGGTTCAGGCGTAACCCTAAAGCCTCGGGAACCGCAGACAGCTGAATTCCCCTTGTGTGCCGTGGCTAAGACCATAAAATCCAGTGAGCAAGCTGCGTGCCTCAGGTGAACGAGCAAGCCTGAAGGGCCAGTGTGCAGCAGAAGGAAGGCGGTCAGAAAAGCCGTATGTGTCCCGTGCGTGGTGCGCCGTCCTCGTAACTCCCCGGTGCGTGCGCCGGGGTTCCGTGATGGGTGGGCCAGCTGGAGAGGAGAACCAGGGTCAGGAGCTTAATCATCCCTGTTCAGTGTGTTGGAGCGGTGCAGGGAAGTAGACGCTCTGTCACTCGCTCGGTCATGGTGTGTTCAGGTCCACGTGTGCTCCATCGGCCGTGGGAGTCGCCGTCGCGGAGAAAGGACGAGGTACATGCGCTCTCAATGTGGAGGAGCTGCGAGCGCGTCTGGTCCAGCGTGGATGTGCCGATCTTGGCGTGCAGATCTCACCATGAAGTTTGCTGCGGCTTTCCCGGTCGTGGGTGGTCTCCGGAGAGTTTCACCTGGAAACTCTGCGTCGAAATCTCCCTGAAGCAGAAGGGAGCTGTTGCGTTCGCTTGTCGTCGGAGAATCACCGCCGGGTGTTGCGTTCACAGGCAGCGTGTTCGTTTCAGCGTCGGGGTCACCAGTGCGGCGGATGATAAAATAAGGCAGCGATGCTGAGGTTTTAAGGAAGTTTATTATATCATACCGCCGTCACGAGCTCCGCTCCCGGCACCGTGCAAGCGCGCCGAGAGCGAGCCCACGGCTCTCAGAGAAGGAGGACACAATGTCTGTGTCCAGCAGCTGTAGTTGCAGAAGTGAGATTGAGAGGCAGATTTACAGCACAGTGCAGCTTATATACTCAACTCAAACAATAGATCAAAGACATTCACGGCAGTTAATCTGGGCATTTGCATATCAGAGGTACAGACAGGATGCATGAACACAATGCATGGATGACAATTTAACCTCACGGCTGTAAACGCAGCATGCAGCGGAAAAAACCCAGGAGTGCGAGTTGACTGTCTCTGTGTTCTGTCTGTGTGTTGTGGGGGTTGAATCAAACCGCTACAAAAACACATTAAAGTGCATAAAAACAGAGACTAAGACGCCGAACTTTTTCACCCACTGCCAGTCGCTGCATGCACATTTCAGGGAGGGTCTCAATTGTATGTGTGGTTTTCGACTTTCTTCGGGGGGGGGTGTTGTGTTTTGTTATGAAATCCGGTGTAGTGGCGGCCACTTCCTCTCCCACCACTGCACCACCCTATAAATACCAGCAGGCATCTTCGCCGATGCCCCTGCCTGGTGGCTGTATTGTGTGTGATCACCCTTTAATAAAGCCGAGTTCAACTGTGCACCTGGCCTCGTCATTACAAAGGTAATTCCATACATAACAGAGAATAAAGAAGAAAGGCTGCAGATAAGGAGCTAAGAGGAGGATGTTTGTGTCAGAGAGCGTCATGAAATATCAGACTGTTAGATTTTTTTTTCAGCATAATCATTCTGAGTCAAAAAAATCAGGCAGAATATTTAAATGTAAGTAGATTTATTTTCCTCATGGCCGATGAGGGAGAAATACAGAGGCAGAGTACTAAGTATGACCACCCATACTGCTGAATCAAACATTCCTCACTCAAGGTTTATAAAGCTGTTTTATCAATGGGAAAACGGAAGATTAATGTCCAGCAAGACGTACAGTCTTGTCCTTGAGAGTCCACAAAGCACACAGTCCTTATCTTCTGATTACTCACAGCAAACAGGGAGTTAAATACACTCTCAGTCACACAGAACTGAATATGACAAATTGAAAACAGCTGTGTCTTAATGAATATCTGAACACCACACTCACTCATAGACTGGACATCCATTAACAGCTATGTGATTTATAATTGCTCACTCATGCACTTATACACAGAACAGAGCTGCCCCAAGGCCACATATAAAATGCACATATGAGAATATAAAAGACATGGAATAATATAACAATAATATAGAATTTTTCAATTATATTCCACCCTTGAGGCTTAATAAAGTCTCACAATTGAAAGAAAAATAATCAAACAAAGCGGTAGTAAAGTAAATTGAATAATAATGAATAACGATATAAAGATATATATATATGTGTGTGTGTGTGTGTGTGTGTGTGTGTGTGTAAGGATATACATGTTGTTATGTGTCTTTGCAGACTAGCAGCAATTTTATGAGGTAGTTTAATCTTAAACAAGGCTATGATAATGTGTGTAGCAAAAAAAGTGAATATGTCATTAAAAGTGAATATGTGTAATGATAATTGTGAATATAATCAAAATCAATTTAAACTGCGTCAAATAAGGATGTAGTGACTAATGATATGATAACAGTAAGTGTAATGTATAGAAATAGTAATGTGAAAATGACATGGAAAAACTCAAATAGATTTAGAAAATATTGCAAATTTCACACCCCTTAGGCTAGTATTGCCTCTTTTACCATCCTCATCATCTGCAACAATTGTATGAAGACATATCACTCAGTTTACATGTACCAGCCTCATCATCATATTATGGACACAAGGACTCACACAGGAAAAGACCAAAATTATCACTATAAAAATGACTAACACGTTCATGATGAGAATTCTCCATAAAGAGAACCACTGACTTAATCAATTTTGTGCATCACTGACATTATACAAGGCAGTAAGGTTGCATGTGGCCGAAGTAATAATATGGACATTTGCATTATTTTCAGGGATGAATGTCTAAACAATAACCCTCCTGTAACAGGGCACACGCCCCTACGGGTGGCAGTTTAATTGATCAAGAACCATTCTTTTTTGTGTCATAAATTTTACAAATGACTGTAGCCTATAATTAAGTGTTTCAATCCATAAGGTGTTCTTCAGAATCAGAATCAGAATCAGAATCAGAATCAGCTTTATTGCCAAGTATATTTACAAGTAAACACACGAGGAATGTGACTTGACATTGGACGCGCACGTTAGGCGCATCCAATGAGAGTCTTGCCCACTCTCACTCAAGGAAACAGTGAATGAAAGACCCTCACTCCTGTGCTTTCCATCGGAAATTGCTCTGATACATCCATGCCCCAAATGGCATCATGGAGCAAAAAGGGTAGTATCCTGTTGTAAGAAAGCGTCTCTCTACACCCTGCCCACCTGGACTGCCGACATAATGAGGGTACGATCAGTCGCCAAAACGGGGTACACAACCCTGCCCAGTTCCTGGCCAGGTGTGGGTTTGCCCAACGACCACCATTCCCCTGTATTGACAAAGTTGTAGAGGGTGTAAGGAAAGGGTGTGGAGGCGAGGCACGAGCGTAAGTTGACACAGGTTCTTTATTGACCCTCTAACATAAATACAGCCTGTGGACCCAGCATTGCCTGCTGGGGCCGCATCTCTGGTAGGAGAGTTTTTTGCTTTTCTGAGGCATGTATAACAAGCTCTTTATACACGTTATACAGACAGAGAGAAGCATGGCACATTAGCATAGTGATATACATATCAGTCAATACATATCATTAGTGTGACCAGTTGGCACCCAGATGTCCTCTCCGTCATCCGGGGACATATACATAACAGTCCATTGTTCTGATTGCCCCCTGGGGCTCTCTGTCCGTATGTAAATTGTCCTCCGTTTCCTCCGGCCCTGATGAGTGTGAGATAGTGTCCATCCGCAGTGTGCTGGTTCACCACAATGTAGATCTTCAGGATAACACTTGCCCGCTTCGTTGATCAAGCAGGTAGCAGTACAGGGGAGGGACACACTGTAAGCCGTTGCACACTTAGAGAGTATTAAGCTGTCCAAAGGGACATCACCACTTCAGAAAGGAGGAATTCCCTGATGAAATTAACCTTGCCTTCGCAGAGTAAGGAGTGTCATCATGTTTCCTATCAGTAGAGTGATAAGTGTTGTGACAGGTGTGATTCAAAGTGAAGATTGCTGTGTTATTCCTATATACAGTATATAGCCTCTCTTAAGAAACAAACAGCCTGTGGTAGCTGCATTATTTTAGCAGTAGCAGATAATTTGTGCAGCTGATGGTGGCATTAAGGAACGAACATAACAATTCTCTACGGTGTATAGACAGTGGAACAACTTAAAAATAACCAAAGCAAAAGTGTTACTACGAGAATGATGAGGATGAAAAGGCAACAACACCAACTGCCTTCAATTGCCAACCTTCTTTCCCTTGCATTTTTGCCCCTCCATGATAAACAAACTGTTGCTTCGCTATGTAAAGCCGTTAATGGACGCCAGGGGGCACCATCAGCTGACACTTGCATAGAGAAACAGTTAAACAGTCACTTGCTGAGGATTTTTTTTTTTTTTTTTTTAGTGAGTTCATAGTGTGTATTAAACAGTCTCTTGCTGAGGGTTCCAAGTGGGGTAAAACGTTAGATGCACCCAAGAGTCACGTACTTCACCTTTCACAGCTGTTGGTGTCGCCAGGATAACCTTTGTGTTGTCTTTGCCAGGAAGTATTTGGTCCAGTTTTCTTTGATGACCAGATCCCCTGGTTTGGCCAAAAGATGGATGCACCTCCCACAGTTCCTTCATGACATGGTCCCTCCTGGGAAGGGAAGTATGGATAACATGTCTGTCAGTTGTCATTCTTTGCATGTAATCAACCAGAAACCCTTCCTCATCACCTAAGTTAAATGGCTTTAATAGTTGGGTTTGCCATTCATAATTTTCCTGTTTTTCTTTGTCACTATTTTCCCAATCCATCTTTCATAATCCTATTTGTGCATTATGCTAATCCTGCAGATTGTTGATGGTAAGCGAAATGGTTTCCTAGGTAAATGTTCCATCCATCCATCCATCCATCCATCTTCTACCGCTTTTCCGGAGGTCCAGGTCGTGGAGGCAGCAGTTTAAGCAGAGAAGCCCAGACTTCCCTCTCCCCAGCCACCTGCTCCAGCTCTTCAGAGGGGATACCAAGGCGTTCCCAGACCAGCTGGGAGACATAGTCTCTCCACCGAGTACTGGGTCTGCCCCGGGGTCTCCTCCCAGTGGGACGTGCCTGAAACACCTCAAGTGGGAGGCGTCCAGGAGACATCCTAATCAGATACCCATACCACCTCAACTGACTCCTTTCAATGTGGAGGAGCAGCGGTTCTACTCTAAGCCTCTCCCGGATGACTGAGCTCCTCATCCTATCTCTGAGGGTGAGTCCAGCAATCCTACGGAGAAAGCTCATTTCAGCCGCTTGTATCCGCGATCTCGTTCTTTCGGTCATTACCCAAAGCTCGTGACCATAGGTGAGAGTAGGAACGTAGATTGACTGATAAATCAACAGCTTTGCCTTAGAACTAAGCTCCCTCTTCACCACAACAGACTGGTACAACGTCCGTATCACTGCAGATGCTGCTCCAATCCGTCTGTCGATCTCTCGCTCCATTCTCCCCTCACTCGTGAGCAAGACCCCAAGATACTTAAACTCCTCCACTTGGAGCAGGAGCCTGTCCCCAACCCGGAGAGGACAATCCACCTTTTTCTGGCTGAGGACCATGGACTCGGACTTGGAGGTGCTGATTCTCATCCCAGCCGCTTCACACTCAGCGGCAAACCGTCCCAGCAAGAGCTGTAGGTCATTGCTGGATGAAGCCAACAGGACAACATCATCTGCAAACAACAGAGATGAGATCCTGTGGTCACCAAGCATGACACCCTCCATTCCCTGGCTGCGCCTAGAAATCCTGTCCATAAAAATTATGAACAGGATCAGTGACAAAGGGCAGCCCTGGCGGAGTCCAACTCTCACTGGGAATGACTCCGACCGAGTGTTGGCAATACGAACCAAACTCTCACAACGGTCGTACAGAGACCGAATAGCTCGTAACAACAAGCCCGATACCCCATACTCCCGAAGCACCCCCCACAAAAATCCATGAGGGACGCGGTCAAATGCCTTCTCCAAGTCCACAAAACACATGTAAACTGGTTGGGCAAACTCCCACGAACCCTCGAGAATTCTCGAGAGGGTAAAGAGCTGGTCCGATGTGCCACGGCCAGGACAAAAACCACATTGCTCCTCCTGAATCCGAGGTTCGACCAACGGCCGGACTCTCCTCTCCAGTACCTTGGCATAGACCTTCCCAGGGAGGCTGAGGAGTGTGATCCCTCTAAAGTTGGAGCACACCCTCTGGTCCCCTTTTTTAAAGAAAGGAACCACCACCCCGGTTTGCCATGCCAAAGGTACTGCCCCCGACCTCCACGGGGGCAGTGGAGTGTTTGGAATGTTTGGTACTGTACCTAAATGTGGTATGATTTGATTTACAGTGTTTTCCATTAAATGTATTCCATTATCTAAGTGAATCATTTCAGCTATTTTAAATCTTGGTATTGTTTCAGTTAAGGGTCTCAGTGTTACCATAACAGTATTTGGATTAGTGCAAGGGAAGGCCTTTGTCTATTTAGTAAGTATGTCATTAATTACTGAACAACATCTTTGCCTTCACACTTATTTAACTCAATGAGATCCATGCAAAGGTTTTGAAAAGAATAAGTTTATGCAAGGAAGGTCAAATTATTTTTGCTTTGAGCTCCCTTAAGCAGTTTTCTTTTTACATAGTTGAGTAAAAGTCTGTTTTGTCTTTGTAGCGAGTTTTGTATTGAGTCTCACAGTAAGCTTCATCAGCATAAATTGGACTTTACTTAGACATTTGGAACTCTTCCCATAAATTTGCATGGCTTTTCTGTTTCCTTATTAGTTTATTTCTTATAAACATGATTTTTTTCTTTTCTTTTTCTCTTCTTAATTTTACTGTATTTCTTATAAAGTCTTAGGATCTTTTTTCACAAGCACATAATTTTCTTAAATACCTACAAATTTATTGATGTAAATTTAGCTCCTCCTATTGAATATTGTGATTCCATTACCTTTTGTCAGGTCAGGCATTGGCTTGCTTGCTACCGGATAACCATGAAAACTGGTACTACCTGTCTCATGGGTCGGGCCGTCGGTGACTCAACCGGCATCCCTGCCATTTCGAGGGCCTGGAGGGTGAAACAGGGCATCCTGGCAGAACTAAAAACAATATCTGCCACAGGTCTGTGGTGGACCACTCCCAGTTACACGGGGTGAGACTGGACATCCTGGCAGATGAACACATCTGTCGCAAGGTCTGTGGTGGACTGTGCCAGTCGGTGCATTGTGACATGCACTACACAAAGAGCAGAGATAAACAAACCTATCATCTGGTCAGTCACTGAAACAGATACTGGAATCAGTTTGTCTTGGCTTGTCCTTGCCACTGATAATACCTTTATCTGCCAAGAATGTGCTGCTAGTCCAGCAAAAGCTAGCAGTACTCAAATACTTTGCAAGCAGTTTCATGAGATGGTCAATCAGAAAGCAACTCATACCGGCTCGGACGTCGCCTGGGCTTACAAGGTCCGCGCTGATCTGTTCACACTCCGACAGGCAGGGAAAAGTAAGCTAGGAGCAGGAAGACAAAAGAAGAGGAAAACAGCAGCCTTGTGTGTAGCAGAATGGAATGTATGCACTCTGTTGGACAGAACAACATCACAGCACCCAGAAAGACAGACCGCGCTTGTGGCCCTGGAAATGAACAGGCACAATGTAGACATAGCTGCACTCAGTGAAACAAGATTGCCTGGATGTGGCAGCTTGGAAGACCATGGGTACATCTTCTTTTGGAGTGGGAGATCAACTCAAGAAAGGAGAGAAGCAGGTGTGGGCTTTGCAGTTAGAAAGGAGATAGCAGCAATGCTTGATGAGGAACCGGTGCCAATCAACGACAGGATAATGACTATGAGACTTCCACTACAGCGGAAGATGTATGCCAGACTCATCAGTGTATATGCCCCAACAATGACCAACACAGAGGAAGTGAAGGAAGAGTTCTACAGTGATTTATGGGAGACTATCAGGCGTGTACCGACTGATGGCAGGCTGATACTCGGAGATTTTAATGCCAGAGTTGGTTTGGACACTGAGAAATGAAAAGGAGTGCTAGGCAGTCATGGAGTAAGCAAGTGCATGTCATGACTTGCCGCTCATCAGCGGCGCCAGCCGCGCGCACACCTGCTCCTCATCAGCGGCGAGGTATTTAATCCACTCTGCCCTGGGCTTCGGCCTGAAGCCATCTCTCAACTTCGGCCCCTTTGCTACTACGGATCTCAAATCGACTAGCGAAGATAACTTGGGTAAGCTTCCCTTACCTCTCTCCTCTAGCCATCCCCTGTGCACAGGTGGACGTTCCCGGCGGCGGACTTCCTCATCTCGCCGTTGGCTCTACGCTGCTGCCACAGGTACTGCAGGTCGCTGTCTCCCGGGCCTCGCCCTTGTCGACGCCAGCCACCTGTCATAACCAAGTAAGCCAGCTATCATCATTATTCCCTGTATTGGTGTGGTGCCCGTTACCCTTCTCCCTCTGCTCTCTCCCACAGGGTTGTCCGGCTGTACGGCCTCCTGCCCCCGTGCCTGACACAGACGCCACCACCAATACATTCTTATTCCACAGACATGCAGCCATACACTTCCTTGTTGCTAATAAAGCTGTTAAATCTATCCTGAGCCTGCGTGTGTGTCTCCTGGGCCGTGCATTATGTCAGTACGGCTTCAGCAGAGCGGCTCGGCAGACAGCGGGCTCGCACGCCGTCTTTCCACCCTGGAGGCTCGGGTGGATTTAATAGCCCATCAGCAACAGGTGATATTAAATCAATTAATTATCATTACTAACCGATTAGACCGCTTGGACCCCCAGCAGCCGTTCCCCTCGGCTCGTCCGGGTGGCGCGGCTCCTGCGGCTCCGGTGGCCGTCCAGCCCGCTCCGGGTGCGCCAACACGGCTCACACCAATCCCCACTCCTGCTCGCTTTAGCGGTAAGCTGGGTGGAGCTCGGGGTTTTATTATGCAGTGTGAATCCATGTTTCTTCGCGTTCCCAGAGATTTTCCCTCAGACCATAGCAGAATTGGCTATATAGGTAATCTCCTTGAGGGTCGTGCGCTTACCTGGGCTTACGCCATTATGGTGAAGCCCAGCTACGCCACCCTCACCTATGGCCAGTTTGTGCGACAATTTCTGGAAGTGTTTGATCATTCGCGTTTGGACAGTGTCCAGGTCGACCGCCTTCTCGGACTCCAACAGGGGAGCCGATCGGCGGCCGACTACGCGATCGACTTCCGGGTTACCGCGGAGGAAGTTGGCTGGGAAGAGCGTGCGCTCTGCGGCATCTTCCTCCGCAGCCTAAATTCTGGTCTGAGGGATGAGCTGGCTGGACGGGATACCCCGGAGACGCTGGTGGAGCTGATTTCTCTCACCATCAGTTTGGATAACAGGCTGCGGGAGCACACCTCTGAGCGGAAGCAGTCTTCTCGCTCGCGGGCCACCTCTGCACGTCTGCCCCAAGCTCGCCACCTGGCGTTGCCGCCGCCGGAGGTCTCCGAGGAGTCGGAACCAATGGTGACGGGCCGGACAAAGCTCCCCCTGGCGGAGAAACAGCGCCGTCGTGACCTGGGCCTCTGCATGTATTGCGGAGGTAGCCAGCACACGGTGGAGCATTGTCCGGAGAAGCCAAACGAGGTGGTCCGCGAGTCACTGTAGGGGGCCTCGCGGACGCTAATCGGTTAAATCCCCTCACACATTTGACGCTGCCCATCCGCTTCTGTCACAACCTCACTGGGCACCTCACACATGCACTGGTGGATTCAGGCGCGGAGGGTAGCTTTATTTCACAAAGCCTGGCAACCCGACTGGGCATCCATTGTCACCCCCTCGACACTCCTCTTGCCCTGGTTAATCTCTCCCGAGTTTCCCTGGGAAAAGTAACTCACCAAACATCCCCCGTCCCGGTGATCATCTCTGGAAACCATCGGGAAGATATCTCCTTCTACGTCCTGCCCACCTCAGTAACTCCTGTCATCCTCGGATATCCCTGGCTCCGCCTCCACAACCCCGCCTTGGACTGGAAGACTGGGAAGGTGTCAGCGTGGAGCACTTTCTGCATGGGCACCTGCCTCCAATCCGCGGCCTGCGCCCCGTCCTCGCCTCCCACAGCTCAGGACACTGTGCCCCCGGATCTCACCCTTGTGCCCTCAGAGTCCCACGACCTGGGTGCTGTTTTCAGTAAGTCCAAGGCGATGTCTCTGCCTCCTCACCGGCCCTACGACTGCGCCATTAACATCCGCCAGGGGGCGCCCTTACCTTCAGGACGCCTCTATAGTCTGTCAGCGCCGGAGAAGGAGGCAATGAACAGCTATCTGAAGGAGTCGCTCAGCGCTGGGATCATCCGACCATCCTCCTCTCCAGTAGGTGCAGGGTTCTTCTTCGTGGGAAAGAAGGACGGATCTCTTCGTCCTTGTATCGACTATCAAGCTCTCAACGATATCACGGAGAAGGACCGGTATACCCTGCCCCTTATGGATACTGCCTTCCACTCCCTCCAGGGGGCGACCTGGTTTACTAAGCTGGATCTCCGCAGCGCTTACCACCTCGTCCGGATCCGGGAGGGAGATGAGTGGAAAACCGCCTTCCGTACCCCAAACGGTCATTTTGAATACCTCGTGATGCCGTTTGGGTTGACCAACGCTCCAGCCGTCTTTCAGCGCCTCATCAATGACGTCCTCCGGGACTTCATCGGCCTGTTTGTATTCGTCTACCTGGATGACATTCTCATCTTCTTCAGGTCCAGGGATGAACACTGGGTCCACGTGAGGCGGGTCCTGCAGAGACTGCTGGAGAACCGTCTGTACATCAAGGCGGAAAAATGTGAATTCTACGCCAAAACAACTTCCTTCCTGGGGTTCGTCATCTCCCATGACCAGGTGCTTCCGGACCCAGCGAAGATCAAAGCGGTGGTGGATTGGCCCACACCTACCTCTCGGAAACAGGTTCAGCAATTCATCGGGTTCGCCAATTTCTACCGCCGCTTTGTCCCGAACTTTGGAGCCATTGTCGGGCCCCTGACCCGCCTCACCTCTCCTAAGACCCCGTTCCGGTGGACTGAAGAGGCCGCAACGGCCTTCCAGGCGCTGAAGATGGAGTTCTCCTCCTCCCGGGTCCTCAGCCAGGTCGACCCCGCGCTGCAGTGCATTGTGGAGGTGGACGCTTCGGACACGGGGGTGGGGGCGGTGTTGTCCCAGCGGTCCCCAGCCAACGGAGCCAAGTGACCCTGCGCCTTTTTCTCTCGGCGCCTGTCCCCGGCGGAACGAAACTACGACGTGGGGGACAGAGAGCTTCTTGCCATCAAGCTTGCCCTTCAAGAATGGCGTCACTGGCTGGAGGGGGCAGCCTTGCCTTTTGTGGTCCTCACTGACCACAAGAACCTGGAGTACCTGAGATCGGCCAAGCGTCTGAACGCCCGCCAGGCGCGTTGGTCCCTGTTCTTTGCAAGGTTTAAGTTCAGCATCACATATAGGCCTGGCTCCAAGAACGGCCTGCCCGACGCCCTCTCCAGGCAATTTGCCCCGGAGGCCGCAGAAGACGTTGCTCACACCATCTTGCCCAGGTCGTGCGTCGTGGGGGCTGTTTCATGGGACATAGAAGACAAGATCCGGAGGGCGCAGGAGTCGGAACCGGACCCTGGCGGCGGACCGGAGGGGAGGCTCTTCGTGCCATCTGCCATCCGGGGGGACGTTATACACTGGCTCCATACCTCCAAGCTCACCTGCCATCCTGGAGCTTCGCGGATGATTGACCTTCTCCAGCGATCCTTTTGGTGGCCAGGCCTGCGGAAGGATGCCGCCCGTTACGCCCGGGCCTGCCCCGTCTGTGCTACCAATAAGTCAGGTAACGCTCCCCCTGCGGGTCTGCTCCAGCCCCTGCCCGTCCCTGGCAGGCCCTGGTCGCACATCGCCCTAGACTTCGTCACCAGGCTCCCTGTCTCCAACAACTTTGACACAGTTCTGACCATTGTTGACCGTTTTTCCAAGGCCGCCCACTTTGTGCCCCTACGTGGACTTCCCTCAGCCTTGGAGACGGCGGACCTCCTCATCCAGCACGTGGTCAGACTGCATGGAATCCCGGTCGACGTGGTCTCCAACCGCGGCCCCCAGTTCTCTTCGGACGTTTGGAGGTCATTTTGCAACGCCCTGGGAGCCAAGGTAAGCCTCTCCTCCGGCCATCACCCCCAGTCTAACGGGCAGTGTGAGCGGACTAACCAGGAGCTGGAGGCTACGCTCCGCTGCGTCACTTCATCCAAACCCACGTCCTGGAGTTCTCACCTCGCCTGGGTGGAGTGCGCCCACAACACCTCTCGCTCTACTGCCATCGGGATGTCGCCCTTTAAAGCATCCTTGGGCTATGATCCACCTCTATTCCCCGCGCAGGAGGGCGAGTTGGCTGTCCCCTCTGTCCAGGCACATCTGAGGCGGTGTCGCTCCCTGTGGTCCACAGCGCGTAATGCGCTTTTACGCACGGCGGAGCGCAATAAGTCTACGGCGGACCGACATAGGAGACCTGCACCTGCCTACCAGGTGGGACAGCAAGTTTGGGTATCCACACAGGACGTTAACCTAAAGGGTGAGAGGAGAAAGCTGGCCCAACGGTTCATCGGCCCTTATCCCATAACCAGAATCATCAACCCGGTGGCTGTGCTTTTGGCTATTCCCTCCTCCCTCCGCATCCATCCCACCTTCCACGTCTCCAAAATTAAACCGGTGGTCTCTGACCCCCTCTGCCCTCCACCTGCGGCACACCCCGCTCCCCGGATGATTGGTGGCCATCCGGCCTGGACCGTCGCTGAGATCTTGGACGCCCGACGCCGGGGTCGCGGATTGCAGTACCTGGTGGATTGGGAGGGCTATGGACCCAAGTGGAGACAGTGGGTGCCTTCCTCGCTGGTGTTGGACTGGTCACTCATTTCTGAGTTTCATCGAGCGCACCCGGAAAAACCATCGCCAGGAGGCGCTGCTAGAGGGGGGAGTACTGTCATGACTCGCCGCTCATCAGCGGCGCCAGCCGCGCGCACACCTGCTCCTCGTCAGCGGCGAGGTATTTAATCCACTCTGCCCTGGGCTTCGGCCTGAAGCCGTCTCTCAACTTCGGCCCCTTTGCTACTACGGATCTCAAACCGACTAGCGAAGATAACTTGGGTAAGCTCCCCTTACCTCTCTCCTCTAGCCATCCCCTGTGCACAGGTGGACGTTCCCGGCGGCGGACTTCCTCATCTTGCCGTTGGCTCTACGCTGCTCCCACAGGTACTGCAGGTCGCTGTCTCCCGGGCCTCGCCCTTGTCGACGCCAGCCACCTGTCATAACCAAGTAAGCCAGCTATCATCATTATTCCCTGTATTGGTGTGGTGCCCGTTACCCTTCTCCCTCTGCTCTCTCCCACAGGGTAGTCCGGTTGTACGGCCTCCTGCCCCCGTGCCTGACGCAGACGCCACCACCAATACATTCTTATTCCACAGACACGGTCATACACTTCCTTGTTGCTAATAAAGCTGTTAAATCTATCCTGAGCCTGCGTGTGTGTCTTCTGGGCCGTGCATTATGTCAGTGCAATGCTAATGGAGAACTTCTACTTGCACTATGTTCAGAGTACAACCTTGTGATAACCAAGACTCTATTTAAACACAAGGACACACACAAGAAGACATGGATGTACACAAGATCCAAGCACTGGCACTTATTAGACTACATCATAGTCAAGCAGGGAGACATAAGGGATGTATTGGACACCAGAGCAATGAGAGGCGCGGACTGTGGTACTGATCATGTTATGCTGAGATCTAGATTAAGGATTTGCAGATGAAAACAGCACTGCAGGACGGGTGCGAAGCCACCACGGAAGCTAAACACTAGTGCACTGAAAGGCCAAAAGAAGCAGGAAGAACTTACACAGGAAATGGATGAAAACTTGAAAGACTGGGACAGCAACAACTCAGAGAATGACATAGAAGAGAAATGGGCAACACTGAAGGATATGGTGTATCAGACTGCGAGTGATGTATTAGACTACCCTGAGAGGGAACATCAAGATTGGTTTGATGAGCATGATGAACACCTGAAGAAACTACTAGAAGTGAGGAATACAGCTAGGCAGGAAAACCTACAGTGTAACACAAGGTCAAAGAAGAAGAAATACTCAAAGACTCAGAGTGAGCTACAGAAGTACATCAGAGAGATGAAGTCCAACTGGTTGGATGAAAAAGCGAAGGAACTTCAAACTGCAGCAGACAGAAAGGACATGAAAACATTCTTCTCAGGTTTGAGAGAAGTCTATTGCCCTAAACCAAGAGGATTGATCCAACTAAAGGCTATGGATGGTTAAACGGTTTTGCAGGAGAAAGACAAGATCCAGGACAGATTTGCAGACCACTTTGACCAACTACTAAACAACCCTGGAGATCTCACTGAAGAGGCTAAAGAAGCTCTAGTGCAGCGACCAGCTGTATCAAGTCTGGATGAACCACCAAATTTTGATGAACTAATGGCAGCTATCAGGACAACACAGGATGGTAAAGCTCCAGGAAGGGATGGAATTCCCGCAGAAGTGTGGAAATTTGGTAGTGGTCAGCTGACCAACTGCCTGCACAAGCCATCCAAGAGATGTGGGATGCCCAGAAAGTACCTCAAGACTGGAAGGATGCAAGTATTGTGCCTTTGTTCAAGAAAGGTGACAGGAAAGATTGTGGAAATTACTGAGGTATATCCCTGCTAGCCACTGTTGGTAAGATTCTCTCACGTGTACTACTTAACAGACTCAATCAACACATTGCACAGAATGTACTACCGGAAACCCAGTGTGGCTTTAGAAGTGGAAGAAGCACAATAGACATGATTTTCTGCTTGAAACAGGTTCAAAAAAAGTGTATCGAACAGAACATGCCACTTTATGTAGTCTTCATAGACTTCAGTAAAGCCTTCGATACTGTTTCGCGACAAGGACTTTGGCAGGTACTCAAGAAATAAAGGTTGTACAGAGAAGTTTGTCAGCCTGATCGAGGCACTCCATACAGGTATGCAAGCAAACGTGGCAATGAGTGGTTCAGTATCTAAAGACTTTTCAGTAAGCAACGGGGTGAAACAAGGGTGTGTGCTGGCACCTACACTCTTCTCGCTATATCTGGCAGCCATACTTGAAGTGGCCTTCAGAGACACTTCAGAAGGAGTATACATTCAAACAAGGAAAGAACCAGACTTGTTCAATGTGGCACAGTTTAAAGCCAAGAGTAAGACTTTGATAAAGGTAGTAAGAGAAATGCTCTTTGCCAACGACAGTGCTCTAGTTGCACACAGCATGAAAGCATGAATCTTTAGTGGAGAAATTTGCAAGAGCAGCTAGCCAATTCAGCCTCCAAATCAACATCAAGAAGACAGAGTGCCTTTATCAACCACCAAAGTTCCAGTTATCAACATCACTACCAGAAGAGATCAGCATTGGTACAGAGCCACTAGTCAAGTGCAAGACTTTCAAGTATCTAGGGAGTACTGTTTCAGAGAATGCTAGGCTGGAGGATGAACTACCTCTCAGAACAGGAAGAGCGAGCGCTGTGTTTGGAAACTTAAGCGAGAGACTGTGGAACAATCGACATGTGTCTATCCATGTGAAATGCAAAGTGTACAGAGCGACAGTATTGGCTACTCTATTGTACGGTGCTGAAACTTGGACTGTCTACAGAGTGCAGGTGAAGAAACTCGACGCATACATGATGAGACAACTTTGAGCCATAATGAACATCTCACGGAAAGACAAGATAACCAACATAGAAGTGTTGAAACGAGCTGGGCTACCATCAATGGAGGACATGCTAATACAGATGAACCTGAGATGACTCGGACATGTTGAGAGGATGGACCACCAGCATCTCCCTTGGCAGTTACTCTACTCACAGTTATGTGAGGACAAACGCAATCAGGATAGACCAAGGCTCAGATTTAAAGACACTGTAAAAACAAACTTGAAGAAGTTGGACATAGACAGGAGTTCCTGGCAGCGGAAGGCTAAGGACAGAGCTGTGTGGAGGAATCTGATCAGACCTAAATGAAACAATCATTGTCGCCCATGACAGACTGCTATGATGATGATGATTCCATTACCAAGTTGTTTCACCTATATTTTATCTTTCCTACATTATTGATCATTTATTGATCATTTTTATTCATTATCTATTTTTCTGATGATTTTTCTAATTAATTATTGCAGTACCCCCCCTTGCATGGAAGCGCCCATGCATCAAAATGGTGGCTTACTTGAACTGTGATAGTTTTTTCTTGTTCTAGTGTTTTCCTTAGAGATACAGTCTGCGTCATTAATATTTGTGGCACATTTACATATGGTTAATTTAGATGAAATTTTGTGAGTAGTATAAAGGCCTTAAAATGAGGTTTCTGTAATCATGCCTGTTTTTGTGAGTGTCTTCCCTTGGCCAAATTTACAAATTTCAGTTAGAACAATTAACCCAGCTGTCTGTGCAGATTTAATGTGATTTACCATTTATTGTAACCAAATTTGAATTAGTCATTAAGGCCACATCTGCCTGTCCTGTTGACCACAAACAGTTTGAATTTGTGTTAGTGCATGTTTGTGAAAGGGTATGTTCCACTCCTTCTGTTAATGGAAGTGTGGACATATTGCTTAATTTGAAGTTGGCTTCATTCTGCACAAGGAATGCTTTATTTCCTATGTTTCTTCCTAAATTTTGATCTGGTGTACATTCATTGGGCCTGGCTCAGCCAAAAGCCAGGCACCATGAACACAGTCGACTTCCTTAGCACACCAAAATCCTACAACACAATTATTCCTTATTCCTGTCACATTTCTGAAATGTGATACTGTCATACCATTATTTGGTGAGAGGCATCATTGCAATGTGTCAGACCTGCAATATCATTTCAGGTGAACACTGCATTTTCAAAGTCAAAGTCAGGTAATTGATATGTGTTATGTCATTGTCAAGGTCATTTGTTTTACTTAGCTTCAGGTCTGTTTGTCACATGTTGTGGTCCGCCTGTGAGGTCCTCCTCCCCCCACGTTGCCGCTGTCCCCAGCCAATGACCGTGATGTTCAGATTGATGACAAATGCTGTGTTCCCCTTGCCGTCCTTGCCTCCACCACAAGCGTTCAAAGTTGGTGCCATCCTGAAAAAATAAAAACTGGGGAAGCTGTAAACCCCCCCCCCCCCCCCCCCCGCGTCAGAAATCACACAAACAGGAGTGCAAATTTGTCTTTTCATAATTTTTGGGTAAGTGTTACTGTCACTAGTCATTCAACTTTTGTCCTTTTAAGTTTTTACAGTGCTTAATCTAGTGTTGATTGAAATTTTTAGTGTTACTAATGGTTCACTTTTTGTTTTTGCCTGTACATTTAGAAAAAATTACCCAAGCTTATTCTGTAATGTTCTGCTGGAGTGGGAGAGATCTCTTCTTTCCTCATGTTAAATGTTTTGAACTCTTCCTAGTTATCTGCCGAAGAGGTTATAGTGGTAAATCAGCCGGGCAGCAGTCTGTCTTCTCTGCTTAGACTGCGACTGGATAAGTAGTAAAGGATTGATTGATGGAATTCACGGGCTTAAATTCCACAAGGTGCTTCTCACCTTGTACTGAGCCCTTAAACTTGTTCCATTTCATTAAGGGAAAAATTTCACAGACTATATGTTGTTTAAATGGGAGACTCAGACTGGAACTTCCTGAGTTCCTTTTCTAGGTAAAAATTTTTAAGCATTATAATTTTTCAAGGAGTAACATGAACTTGTTTTTCTTTGCATTACTTGATTCAGAAACTCTTCAAAAGCAATATCTTTGTGTTCTTTGATATTTTAGTCATTTCCTCAAAGGAAATACCATAAATGATATTTTTTATTTTGAATTTTGGTGATTCATTTTCAATAGGTTAGAGAAAAATAAGATAGTTCCTTTTATTCAAGCACACCCATATAAATAGTAAGACAGAAAAAGTGTTGATTTTATAATATTTCAGTAGTGATTTGCATATTTGTCTGTCCTCATAATGTCCCTTAACCGATACACTTGGTACAGTGATCCCTCACTTATCACGGTTAATGGGTTCCAGAACCGACCGCGAAAAGTGAAAAACCGCGAAGTAGCGTCACCCCAATGACGTCATCCATAAACAATACGTACGTTCATTCTCTCACTCTCTCTCTCTCATATGATACGTGTGTGTGTGTGTACGTGTACATACATACGTAGATGTAAACAAAGTGTACATAAATATGTTTTTAGAACTCTTATTCTTATAACAAGATACGTAACTCAAGATGAAAATGATTTACTGCACAGGTTAATGAGAGCTTTACTGCTCCTCAGGTGACGCCTCATCGTGAGGTGCTGGAGGCGCAGGATCAGCGAGGGCAGCTTCCGATAGAGCTGAAGCTGCAGGAGGCGGCGTAGTGCCTCGACGGGAAGACTATTTCGCACAAAATGGCACAAGAGAACAGCAAAAAGTTCCACGCGGCGAGACTAAGTAACACGAGCGATAAAAAGCAATGAATGCGGTCTTTCTTCCCTTCATGGGTGCTTGGCAGGGAGAGGAGGTGGGTGAGACGTCTCGGCCAATCAGCTTGCGGGGTGAAACGTCTCGGCCAATCAGCTTGCGAGATTTCCGAGCCCAGCCAACACGACAACAGCGAACAGAGAGTTGAGCAGCTGTCCGTGTTGACACCTGATGGTCTAATGTAGTCTCCCTGCCTTCTGCTAGCGCCTGCCCATTATTTCTCAATTTTGAATTTTTGATGAATATTTTTGAAAAATCCGCGATGCACTGAGGGCGCGAAAGGTGAAGCGCGAAGTAGCGAGGGATCACTGTATTATGATGTCAACTTTCACACAGTCTGTCATTTCTTTAAATTGGCAAGACAGTAAACCAGCCAATTGGTCTTTTTTTTTTAATGTCACAGAATCAAATCTAATCAGAGAGCCCAGTATTGGGACTTTTTTCTCAGTTTTTTTTTTCTAAATCCTATAATCCTTTAGAGCTTTGCTATTTTGTCATGAACAGTAAAAGGATTAAAACTTTAATAATCACATAGTCTTTCATTAAGAGTGACTTTTCTATTTCCAAAAGAACAGTAATATGGCAAAGAAACATTAAAGCCTCTCTTTGATAATCAACAGCCTCAGGCAAATCATATGCATAAACACTATCATTATCACCTTGTCTGTGCTTTGAATCGTATCATATAAGCTGGATTTAAAGCTTTTAATCATTGGGTATTGTTTAGTGACAGCATTATTCCATAATCTTCAGTTTAATTTATCATACTGATGATGGTTGCAGTGATTAATACGCATGCACGTTTACTTAACTTATTGGCTATCCGACATGGCTTGGTTGTTGACATGAGGGGTGCGGGTGAGCAGAGGTGGGGTGACGTCATTCGCTGGACTCCTGGGGCAGGGCCATGGCTGACAAACAGCAGATGACCTCTGTTCAGATAAAAGTAAATTTTGCATTTCATTTGGAAATCAAAGTCCCAGAGTCTGGAGAAAGAGTGGAGAGGCACAGAATCTAAGTTGCTTGAAGTTTATTGTGACGTTTCCACAGTTAGTGATGATTTGAGGAACCATGTCATCAGCTGGTGTTGGTCCACTGTGTTTTATCAAGCCCAAAGTCAGCGCAGTCACCTACCAGGAAATTTTAAGGCACTTCATGCTTCCCTCTGCTGACAAGCTTTATGGAGAAGCTGATTTCATTTTCCAGCAGGACTTGGCACCCCCTCACACTGCCAAAGGTATCAAAACCTGGTTTAATGACCGTGGTATCATTGTGTTTGATTGGCCAGCAAATTCTCCTGACCTAAACCCCACAGAGAATCTATGGAGTATTGTCAAGAGGAAGATGAGAGACACCACACCCAACAATGCAGACAAGCTGAAGGTCACTATCAAAGCAACCTGGACCTTCATAACACCTCAGCAGTGCCACAGACTGATCACCTCTATGCCATGCCACACTGATACAGTAATTAATCCAAAATTTGCCCCAACCAAGCACTGAGTGTGTACATGGATATACTTTTTGGTCGGCCAAAATTTCTATTAAAAAATGATTTTTAAAAAATTAATTTTATGCAATATTCTAATTTTTTGAGAAACTGAATTTGGGGTTTTCATGGGCTGTAAGCCATAATCATCAAAATTAAAATAAATAAACACTTGAAATATATCACTCTCTGTGTAATGAATCTATATAATATATTGGTTTCACTTTCTGAGATGAGTGACAAAAAATATTGAACTTTTTCATGATATTCTAATTTTTTGAGATGTACCTGTACAGAGACATCCTTGATAAGAACCTGTTGCCATCTGCCAAGATGCTGAAGATGAAACGAGGGTCGACATTTCAGCAAGACAATGATCCCAAACACACAGCCAAGAAAACTCATCTTGCGCGAAATTTATGTACTTTGTAGATGTGGCAGAGACTTTAAATGACCAACAGAATGCAAAATAACAACCATGATGGGTGAAAATGCAGTGACCACGACAGCCAGCCAGCCAGCCAGCCAGCCAGCCAGCCAGCCCCCCTTTGTCAAAAGTAAGTGAGAATTTTCTGGAGGTTTTTTTGTGGTGGTTTTTTAAATTGTACTGATTTCTTGTTCATATACTTTGAAGATAAGATGATGAGATACCTCTGTACAAAAAATGGTGTCAAAAGACTGAACCATTCTTTGTGTAAATACGTCGAAAGTCCAGTTTTGACTGAGTTATGGAACTTAAAGATGTGCCACGACATTATGCAAATTGGACGCATAAATTTATTCCTATCTGAAACTTTGGATCATATTTTACATCTTTTTAATTGACAGTAAGCCATTATCTCTTACCACTTTCAAGTTATAGCCTTGGAAACTGAACTATTTTATTGACAAAAAATATTTACCACGCTTGACCCCTAGGGGTTATGTCACAATTCTGCAACAAACACACTCAAAGAGTTAACACATCTCCTCTCCATGCGTTCGCTAGGCGATGTCGGCCTCGAACGCCAACTATAAGTATTTCTATTTATTTTTGTAAGTCTTCACCTTTTTGGGAACTGTTGTCATCAGTCTTATGTTCAATGCATGTGCTGTGGTGAATCCTGCACATAAATCCATTCATCCATCCATTCATCCTTCCCCTCCTCCATGCGCTGCGTAAAAGCACACGAGGAGGCTTATGACAGTTAGAGCTGAAGCGTGTGATGTGGTCTTTCACGGCCTGCTGTTTATCTACGCCTGCGACACAACGCGAAGGCATAGCCGTAAAACTAAAACAAGAAATCAGAGAAACAGTCTGCTACAAAGCTGCTGACATTCCAGTCAACAACACCGGCATCCGTTCTCATCTTGTGAATAACTTCCTCTTAGAATGGGCCTGCACATTGATTCAGTGTAATTTCCTCATTAATATCATTGTTTTATTTCAACATAAAAATCACAATTTATGTGCAGTCATAAATGTTTGAGCTTGGAGATGGAAATGTTTTGTGGAAATAAAGGTACTGTATGTGGGGAGACTTGAATAACGAAACCGAATTGTCTTTCATTCCAGTTTATTCAAGTAATCATTCCACTGTCTGCTCTCATTCCTGAGCAGCGAACAAAGAGAGTGAACACACCAAAGTTCTCTCATTTAAACATTCTGACATCAAACCATTTCCCTCGCGGGGGAAATCACACATCTCTCTCAAAATCTCTTTATTCACATTCATTAGCCTTTTATTTACATAACTCCCCCTTCTCTCTTCTCGAGCCTCAGTGGTCAGGAAGTCTTCTGTCCCCTGTCCTCCGCAGGGGGTCCAGGCTCTGTGGCTCCGCACCGCAGGGGGCTGGCTCTCCTTCATCGTGGTTAAATCACATATGCAGTGTCCAACATATACATGTCTCACAACACAGCCATATAACCCCCCCCCCCCAAACGATGAAGAACAGACTAATTCCTAAAATTAAATAGCACCTTACTCACTACTGAATAATCAACACCAACATTCAGTCTGTGCGCCGCTTGGGCTTCAGCCGTCTGCCGAATCTGCTGTGCGTTGGCCCCGCCTTGCCTGCGGTGCGTTTCTGCTTCGGGTCTGTTGACTGAGGGAGAGAGTGATTAATTGCCCCCTGCGGGGGCCTGCCTCGTCGAGGCGCCACTGCGACCGGTACAGACACGTCCTTCATGACAAAAGCAGGTTTTAGTCTGTCAATACTGACTGTCTCTTTTCTGTCTCCAAAATCTAGCACAAATTGCTTATCACCTGCCTCCAGCACTCGAAATGGCCCTTCGTAAGGTGGTTTGAGCGTTGCTTTTAGGGCTTCGCGCCTGACAAAAACGAAATCGGCATTTTTCAAAGCCTTGGGGACGAAAACTCGTGGAAAAGCGTGATGAACCGGACCCGGGAGCGTGTCTGCCCCCGTGCCGACTAACGGTCCCAGAGCCGAGAGAGGTGGGGGCTCTGGGTGCTCTGGTAAAAACTCGCCCGGCAGCCTCAGAGTTTGTGCGAACACCAGCTCCGCTGGGGAGGCGTCTAAGTCCTCTTTAGGCGCAGAACGCAACCCTAATAAAACCCATGGAAGTTTATTCACCCAATCTGCATCCGTGAGCGACGCTCTGAGTGCTGCCTTCAAAGACCTATGAAAACGCTCGCATAAACCATTGGCCTGAGGGTGGTAAGCCGTAGTGCGGTGAATTTTGGCTCCTAAGCTGTTGGCCATCGCTGACCACAGCTCAGAGATGAATTGCGGTCCTCTATCGGACGTAATGTCCGACGGAACCCCGAAGCGCGCCACCCAAGCCGTTAAAAAAACGCGAGCCACCTCCGCGGCCGTGGTCGTCGCAAGTGGGACCACTTCCGGCCAACGTGTGGTGCGGTCCACCATTGTCAAAAGATACGTGAACCCCTGTGATGCCGGTAGGGGGCCCACAAGGTCGACGTGCACATGGTCGAACCTTCTGGCCGGAATGCGGAACGGTTCTAACGGGGCTCTTGTGTGCCTGTGAATTTTGGCCTGTTGACAGGAAATGCAGGTTTTTGCCCATTCCTTCACGTGCTTGCGCAGGCACGGCCAAACAAACTTTTCTGCCACTAGTTTCACCGACGCGCGCACCCCCGGGTGCGCCAGTGAGTGGACCGAGTCAAAAACACGGCGGCGCCACGTGGCCGGAACCACCGGACGCGGGCGCCCCGTCGACATGTCGCAGATCAGGGGGGGCATACCGGTTTGTAAACACTTGCTCTCCAGCCTCAACCCTGTTGGTCCAGACTGGAGCGCGCGCACGTCTGCGTCCGCCCCCTGCTCCGCTGCCATGGCTGCGTAATCTATACCCACGTGCACCAGGGCTGCGCGCGCCACCGTGCCGCTCTCCTGCGGCGCGGTCACGGTGGCCCGTTCTGCCTCTGCGCGTGTTGGGGTCGTGAACGCGCGTGAGAGACAATCCGCTACTACATTGAATTTGCCCGCGACGTGCCTAATGTCAGTGGTAAATTCCGAGATTGCGGCCAGCTGCCTCTGCTGCCTGCCGGACCACGGGTCTGAAATTTTGGCCATGGCGTATGTGAGCGGCTTGTGGTCCACATAAGCGGTGAAGCACCGTCCTTCCAGCCAGAACTGGAAATGACGAATAGCCAAATGCAGCGCCAACAGTTCTCTGTCAAACGCGCTGTATTTTCGTTCAGCCGCGCTTAAAGATTTGCTAAAGAAAGCCAAAGGCTGCCAAACTCCGGCTACCTGTTGCTCAATAACGGCCCCTATGGCTAAATCTGAAGCGTCTGTCGTCAGCGCGATACGTGCTGCAGGGTCTGGGTGGGCCAGGAGCGCAGCGTCAGCCAAGGCTTTTTTAACCTCTGTGAACGTGCGCTCCCGCTCCGGGGACCATTCGACCGCCTGGGTCGGTTTTTGTTTTTTGAGCGCGGCATATAACGGTTGCATGATTTGAGCTGCGTGGGGCAGGAATCGGTTATAAAAATTCACCATCCCCAAGAATTCCTGTAGTGATTTGACCGTTTGTGGACGGGGAAAATCCGCTACCGCGCGTACTTTCTCTGGTAACGGAACCGCTCCCTCCGGGGAGACGCGGTGACCCAAAAAATCGATCCGCTCGACGCCGAACTGGCACTTGGCTGGGTTAACTATTAAGCCGTGCTCTCCCAGCCTCCTAAAAACTGCTGTGAGGTGCGTTTCGTGTTCGTCCTCTGAAGTACTCGCGACCAAAATGTCGTCGAGGTACACAAACACGAAAGGGAGATCGCGTAACACGGCATCCATCATCCGCTGAAATGTTTGCGCCGCCCCTTTGAGACCAAACGGCATGCGTAAAAATTCGAAAAGTCCGAACGGGGTTATTACCGCTGTTTTAGGAATGTCCTCCGGTTGGACCGGGACTTGGTGATAGCCGCGAACTAGATCAATCTTTGAAAAAATGCGCGCCCCCGCCAGGTGCACCGAAAAATCCTGAATGTGCGGGATGGGATAACGATCGTGCGCCGTAGCGTTGTTTAGCCTGCGGTAATCCCCGCACGGTCTCCAGGAGCCATCGGCTTTCGGTACCATGTGCAGCGGCGAAGCCCACGGGCTCTTCGACCTACGAACGATGCCCAGCCTCTCCAGGCTGGCGAACTCCTCGCGCGCAATGGCGAGCTTAACTGCATCCAAGCACCGAGCTTTTGCAAACACGGGAGGACCAGAAGTGGGGATAAAGTGTTTCACCCCGTGCTTCGCGACCGTCGCTGAAAAAGTGGGCACAGTGAGCGCTGGAAATTGGGTGAGGAGTGTGTGAAACTTACCACCTGCTGTAGCGACGTGGGTCTGTACTGGTGGCGGGGACACTCAAGCTGAACAGGGGAGAGAGTAAAAAGAGAGTGCATTTACCAGCCGTCTATTAGCAAGATCAACTAACAGATTGTGTGAACACAAAAAATCCGCGCCCAACATGTTGAAACTCACCGCCGCTATTACAAAAGTCCATTCATATGTGCGGCCATGTAAGCATAAAGGCAAGGTCCTTCTCCCGTAGGTGTTGATGTTCGAGCCATTTGCCGCTGTAGCTCCGCTACCGTGGGGTCCAGCCACCCGGTTCGCGTATGTTGGGGTGATGAAGCTCACTTGTGCTCCGGTGTCGATGAGGAACTCTCGTCCGGAGCGCGCATCCGTGATGTAGAGCAGCTTGTTGCGTTCTCCGAGGGTCGAAGCTGCTAGCGACCCCCGGTCTTGCCGTTTCCCGAACTCCTGAAGATGCAGGGCGGCACACACCTGCGTGCCTTCTCTGCGAACCTCCGATGGTAAAAGCAGAGATCTTCTCCTCCGCTGTGTCGTGCCCGCGCCTCTGCCGCCGGGCTATTGGCTCCCCCTCGTCGCGGCCGTGTTGCCGCCGTCGTCGGCCAGTCTGGTTCTGCCGCCTCCGGCTCCCTGCTGTCTCGGGTCGCTGCTGTGGTTGCTTGCCCGCCGCAGGCGTCCAGGATCCCATCTGCCTCCTGGGCCAGCTCCCGGAACTCCTCCAGGGTGTGACACTTTTTGCCGGCCAGCGTGCTTCTCGCATGCGCCGGGAGGTTGGAGAGGAAGATGAACTGAAAAATGAAATCATCGTTGTCCAACCCTCTCAGCTGTATCATCTCCTCCATCAGGGCGCTCGGCCTGTGTCCACCTTGGTCTAGCAAAGACAGGATCCTCCTCGCCCTCACTTCAGCCGAGGGGGAGAAAAACTTGATGAGGGTGGATTTCAGCTTGCCGTACCTGTCGGTCGCGGGTGGCTGCTCCACCAAGCTTTGCACGCACCGAGCTGTGCTGTTGTCCAGTTTAGCGATGACATGGTGGAACTTAGTGTCATCCACCGTTACTCCTGCGAGCGCGAACTGCGACTCTGCTTGCAGAAACCACGACCGTGGGTTATCCTGCCAGAAATCAGGCAGCTTAACGGCCACTGCGCTCGCCAGCTCTGAGCGCTGTGAGTCCGGGACCCTGAGAATTTCTTTGTTCATTCTCAACGTCGTCAGTCACCAATGTGGGGAGACCTGAATAATGAAACCGAATTGTCTTTCATTCCAGTTTATTCAAGTAATCATTCCACTGTCTGCTCTCATTCCTGAGCAGCGAACAAAGAGAGTGAACACACCAAAGTTCTCTCATTTAAACATTCTGACATCAAACCATTTCCCTCGCGGGGGAAATCACACATCTCTCTCAAAATCTCTTTATTCACATTCATTAGCCTTTTATTTACATAACTCCCCCTTCTCTCTTCTCGAGCCTCAGTGGTCAGGAAGTCTTCTGTCCCCTGTCCTCCGCAGGGGGTCCAGGCTCTGTGGCTCCGCACCGCAGGGGGCTGGCTCTCCTTCATCGTGGTTAAATCACATATGCAGTGTCCAACATATACATGTCTCACAACACAGCCATACTGTATAAAGTTTTCTGTTGTTGTACTCTTACATTAAAGTCATGCTGTTTCTGCTAACTTGTCTCAGACATCTTTTCTCCTTTCTGTGTCTGCTGGGAGCCCAAACATCTGGATCACGTTCTCAGCTTGATTTGTGCATCCATAAGCTGGAACCCAAAGAAAGTTTATTGACTGACCTTTACTGTAGAGGCTGCAAATTAAGGAGTGGATTTCTACAAGTTAGGTCCTGCCTACATGACTGCAGTGACTGAATACTTTTGAGAGCTGTCCAACTATCCGAAGCAATGACTGCATTATGTCTATAATTTATCTCCAACCACTGTAAAGCTAATATAATGGCAACTAGCTCAACTGTGTATACTGATAAGTTCTGATAAGTACTGGTTCTTTTATTGATAGATATTTTATACTGAGGACTGTATACCCCAGCTCCACTACGACCAGTTGTGGGATCCTTGGAACCATCGGTAAATGCTATCAGCCTGTTTCTGAAGTTCTGTTCAATATATTTATGCACTATATAATCTGTTGCTGATTGCTTATGTTGCCTCCTCAGTTGCTGTATTTCAAATCTACCAGTGGCATCTCAAACAGCCATGGAGGAATAACAGACCACAGGACCATTGGGCTAAAATCTATGTATTTTAATCCTACCTGCTCAGCAATGGCATCACTTATCCATTCAATTCAATTCAATTCAATTCAACTTTATTTATATAGCACCATTTCACAACAACAGTCATCTCATAGCACTATCAACTGTAGGGGGGAACCCCCACAGTTGCAGAAAGACCCCAGCAATCAGGTGATCCCCTGTGAGCAAGCACTTGGCGACGGTGGAGAGGAAAAACTCCCTTTTAACAGGAAGAAACCTCCAGCAGAACCAGGCTCAAGGAGGGGCAGTCATCTGCTGCGACTGGCTGGGGGGTGAGGGGACAGAGAAGATGAAAAGAACAGACATGTAGAGAGCAAACAGCACGATGGGGACTCAATCTATGGGAGAGAACAAACAAATGTTAATGACCAGCAAAAAAAAATATTTCATAGAGAGTGAGGAAAGGAGTGAGGCCCAGTGCATTACTGGAGGTCCCCCGGCTGACTAAACCTATTAGCAGCATAACTAAGGGAGGGTTCAGAAACACATGATCCCTCCCTAATTGTAGGCTATATCAAAAAGGTAGGTTTTAACCCTAATCTTAAAAACAGAGATCGAGTCTGACTCCCGAATCCAGATTGGCAGCTGATTCCACAGGAGAGGAGCTTGATAACTGAAGGCTCTGCCTCCCATTGTACTTTTGGAGATTCTAGGTATTACAAGTAGTCCTGCATTTTGGGAGCGTAGTGCTCTGTTAGGATATCAGATATTATCCATCCAAAGCTACCAATCATGGACTCATTGTGTTCCCAGCAATCATTAGGGATAGCTTTTGCAGGATGTGACCTCTTATGCACCTTCAAGTTGATCCAGTATGCCAGCATTAATTTGGTTCTTCTTAATCTTAAGGGCATTTCACCCATCTCTACTTGGATCGCTGATACTGGAGAAGTTTTAAATGCACCACAACATATCCCAAGAGCCTTTGTCTGCTCAATGTCCAGTTGGTTCAGGTGACAGTCAGCAGCTGACACGAATGCAACACATCCATAGTCTAGTGTAGCTCTCATTAGACCTCAATACACCCTCATCAGAGAGGCCCTAGAGGCCCCCCCAGTCCCGTCCTGCCAGACATCTCAAATGCAATTTTCAGAAGCGCCTGAAACGGCAACAAAGCTCCAAAAAAGCTAGTGCAGCTAGTGCTAAGTAACAGCTAGCTATGCTAACAACACTGTTAGTAGATCTACTCTCTCTGAACAGTCTCAACAGCCACAGCTGGATTTCAAACACATGTATGCATCTGGACAATTTGTGACCCAGCAAGAATTAAACCAACTGATTGCCAGATACGTCATTACAAACTGAAGATGTGATATCAACAGTGACTTTCCATCAGACAGCTGAGACTGTGATCCACTGAAGTTAAAACACATTTACTTGCTACCTGGATAAAGATTATTCAAAAATGGATTTTGATCTTCAAAAGGAATTTGAGGAACTGGCTCATGTCTCTGTCACAGCAGACATTTGGACTGTGGATAATGGACATTTTCTTTGGATCACTGCACATCGGATTAAATCCATATCATAAAAGTAAGATAAACATGGACAGCTTTATGCAGTGTTGCCAACTCTCACTCTAAAATGAGGAAATTACTGGCAATTTCGTGTTGATTTTCTTCAGATTTTTCCCACAATAAGAGCTCTCGAGGCAGGATAAAGCAGACTGAACATGTTCTAAAAGCTCTGTCTGAATCAGTGTTTTCAGCCTGACATTAATAAGCTCGTAATGCAATCCATGAATTAAATTATCTTGCTATGTGTGCAAGACTTACTTTTGAAAAGAAATAACTAGTAACTGTAATTAGTTACTATTTGTAGTAATTTGCCCAACACTGTTTGTAGCCATGGACCATTCATTTTAGGCTCATTGTGATGTACTGTATTAGATGATAAGAGTCTAATAGTGCAGTCCCTGACTGGTGGTGCCACACACGAGCACGGACACGTTAGATCTTGTCATCTCATATGGCCTGTCTTTAATTTAGAAATCTGTGACATTGTATTGTCTGACCATATGCCTGTATTATTTGAGGTTGATCTGTCATGCACAGCAGATAAAACTAAACGCTTCCGGATCTTTAACCCCTCCACTGCCGTTTGGTTCTCTGCTGCCTTTGGCCAGCTCTGTGTCCCTCCTGGCTCCTTCTCATCTGTGGAGGAACTTGGCTCCTGGTTTCACTCCTCCTGCCAAACCATCTTGGACTCTGTGGCTCCATTGAAAATCAAGCAGCCTCGATCCAAACCTGAGCTGTGGTTCAATGACAGAACTCGTGCAAAGCTGAACACAGGTGGGAAAAGGACAAACTGCAGGTATCATTGCAGATTTTAAAAGACTGCTGGCGTTAGTACCAAAATACTGTCAAGGAGACAAAAAGAAAATTTTGCTAATATCGTTTCATCCCATTCTCATAATCAACGTGTTTTATTTAACACTATTGACTTTGTTCTTAATACCCCACAGCCTGACTGTTTGGAGGCCTCCTCTGAATTATGTAATGAATTCATGCACTTTTTTATTGATAAGGTGGCCACTACCAGGGCTCTCATCTCAGCTCCTCCCTCTGATCCCTCTGTATCTGTCCTTTGTTCTGCTGTTTTTAATCAGTTTAAACCTGTGACTCTGTCATTTATAGAGGAAGTGGTTGGCCACATTAAGCCCTCAGGGTCCCCCTGTGATGCTGTCCCTCCTAGACTTTTTAAAGAGGTGCTTCCCAGTATAGGCTAGTCAGTTCTGACCATTCTGAACAGCAGCCTGTCATCCGGTGTGGGTCCTACAAATGTTAAGCATGCAGTAGTGCAGCCCTTGATTAAGAAACCCGGTCTCGATCATAACATGTTGGCAAATTTTAGGCCTATTTCCAAGCTGTCATTTCTCTCAAAAATTTTCGAGAAAATTGTCTATATGCAGCTGAATTGTTTCCTGGACGAACATGGTATTTCAGAGATTTTTCAATCTGGTTTCAAAGCTCTTCATAGCACAGAGACTGCCTTGTTAAGGGTTTTTAATTACATCCTTTTAGCATGTGATTCGGGTGAATATGCTGTTATTGTGTTGCTTGATTTAACTGCTGCCTTTGACACAGTGGACCATCACATTTTAATTTCCCGTTTGCAGCACCTAGTGGGCATTTGTGGCACTGCTCGTGACTGGTTTAAGTCCTATCTGGCAGACAGGAATTTTAAAGTTAGCATCTCTGGGTTTGAATCCTCTTCTGATCCTCTGCTATGCGAGGTCCCACAGGGGTCAATTTTAGGGCCCATGCATTTTTCTCTGTACATACTTCCACTGGGTTCCATTTTTAAAAAGCACGGTATTTCCTTCCACCTGTACACTGGTAATTGTCAGATATGTCCCTTTAAAACAAAAAGATGCCTCATCAGTAAAGTCACTTCTGTCATGCATTGACGACATCAAGTCTTGGATGGCCCTTAACTTTCTAAATTTTAATGATATGAAGACAGAAGTGATGGTGTTTGGACCTAGTGACCCCTGTGAGTCCTCTCCTTGAAAGTTGGGGCCCATTCACACCTTATGTGAAACCTACAGTCAAGAGTCTTGGTTTTATAATGGACAGTGATTTTAAATTAGACACTCAGATTTGTTCTATTGTAAAATCCAGCTTTTTTCATCTAAGGCTTTCAGCAAAAGTAAAACCCATTCTCTCTAGACCGCACCTGAAAACAGTAATCCATGCTTTTATTTCATCTCGACTGGATTACTATAACGCACTCTATGCTGGTGTCAGCCAGTCATCTCTTTTGCATCTGCAGCTAGTTCAAAATGCTGCTGCCTGTCTTTTAACAGTTACACATAAAAGAGATCACATAAGATAAGATAAGATAAGATAAGCCTTTATTAGTCCCACAATGGGGAAATTCCAGGATTGCAACAGCACAGGGATAGCAACACTCAGAGCAACAATCAGAAGGCAAGAAAAAACAACATCTAGTAAACATATGTCCATATTACTATAAATGTATATATATAGACACACAGTGCAGAGCATTATGGTTGGTTGGTGAATGTGCAGCAGAAAGTCTAAGCTCTCTCTCCGCGGATGCGGCGGGCCAGCTGGAAGTCTTTGGGCATGATGGTGACCCCCTTAGCGAAGAAGAGACCACCAGGTGGGCCTCGCTGGTCTCCTGCAGAGCCATGACGGCGAAGCTCAGGAAATGCAGGACGGTCTTGAAGTCCTGAGCGATCTCCCTCACCAGGCGCTGGACGGGCAGCTTACGGATGAGCAGCTCCGTGGATTTCTGGCAGCGATGGATCTCTCTTAGAGCCACGGGCCTGTGACGGCGAGGCCTCTTCACTCTGCCGGTGGCCGGAGCGCCTCTCTGAGCAGCCCTGGTGGCTAGCTGTCTCCTGGGGGGCTTCTTCCTCCAGTAGATTTTACGGGCGGTCTGCTTGGTTCTTGGTTGGTCACATCACACCCATTTTAGCTTTGATCCACTGGCTGCCTGTGTATTTTAGAGTTCATTTTAAAATTCTTTTATTTGTTTTTAAATCTGTGAATGGCCTTATCTCTCTGAGCTTCTGCATCCCTACACTCCCACCCGGTCCCTTGGGTCTTTTACTCCCTGGCCTTTGACCCAGTGTGAGACATTGATTTTATTGAATGAAATTGATTATTTATTTTTTTATTTATTTTCTTCTTTTACCTTTTATTTTATTGTTTCTATTGACTGTGGTTTCTACTTGTGCCAAGTTTTATATTGTTTTTGTTGGTTTTATATCGTTTTTTGTGTTTGTGTCCTGCTCGATGCTTTTATGTTTTCAAGTGCTTTCTTGTTGTACAGCATTTGTGTAGCAAGTGGTGCTTTTTAAAGTGCTTTATAAATAAAGTTGATTGATGCGTTTGCACCATTATGCCACATTACATAATCCCTGTGCAACCCCAGACTCCATGGGGTTTTGACCATCCATGACTGAGGGCTCTTGAACACTAGCACCTAGGGTATCACAGCGCATAGTTTAGTAGCCATGGACCACTCATTTCAGGCTCATTGTGATTTACTGTATTAGACGATAAGGGCATGTTTGCGCAATTGTGTATGCCACATTACAGAATCACTGTGCCACCCTAGACTCCATGGAGCTTTGACCATCCTTGGTTGAGAGTTCTAGAAGACTAGTGCCTAGGGTGGCACAGCACATGGTTTGACAGCCAGGGATACTGCTTCCACACCGCAGGCCCCATTCAAATGTGAATATTGAGCCTGATGCCAACTTTACAGTGCTCACTTTTCTATGCTAGTCTAGCTATTAACTCCCTTGGGTGCAAATTTGGGTGTTTTTTGCATGTTCGCATTAACTTTGGAGGCAAATTACTTAAAATGATAAATAAGAGTGTATAGTTTTGGTAAACAAACAGTTTACCTGTTATAAAGTGGTCAGAACAGATGGAGACATGGGTCATATCATCCATCAGCCCGCGCATCCCATTATGAAAAGGCATCCTCCTTCGGCAGACATTAGCCCACAATATCCTGTAAAGTCTGAATAAAACGCCAAACTGGAAATGGACATAGTTCCTCTCCTTATTTAAATATTTGTTTATGTAAAGCGAAATATGATAGAAGTCTGGTCAGATGTACACAGCTACACAACCACCGTGACTAACTTTTTTAACATGACATGACAGACTGACACCATCATTACATAAGAAGTCTCTTATTCATTTGTTAAAGCAGTTATTTGAGCCTAATTTTACTTGAACATGTGATATGCTGGCTTTGATGTCAGGACTTTAACAGCAACTTCTCCCTGAGAAATTCATTTTCAGAATCCTTCTGGGGGGCTGAAGACAGTGATGAATTGGAAAAAAAACACAAACAACAACAAAAATAAGCCCAACAGCAGCATGTGTTAGATTTGTCACTGTTGAGGTCAGTGTCAAAACTATCCATCATGAGAAAAATTAATGTTTTCTGTTTCACAGCTCTTTTTATATCAAAATGGTAAAGACGGGAATGTACACTTAAAGTCAAACATGAGTGTTAAAATTGTAAAAATGTTTATGATTAATTTTTTAGTAATTAGACAAAAATGTCTTGAATTAATTAATGAGCATACTGACTGTTTTCTGCTGTCTCTTTGGCAACATGCAACGTTTAGTAGCAATGAAACCCAAATCCCTGTTCTTGATCAGATGGAGTGGAGCGGTGCTTGAAAAACAAGCAAGTAGCTCCACCTGCTGGCTGCTCTGCTGAGTTACACCAGCTTCATTTATCAGAGCAGCTGCTTCTGTGGGCGCCATAGTGGCCCCGAAGCGCTAAACTCAGTGGCAAAAGAGAAAACAGCAGTAGAACATTAAACACAACACTGACTCAAACCGGAAACGGTAGCTACCTGCTAAAGACCGTTTGTCTGTCCAAACAACAATCATCCTTGTCGATGGCGTGTACCTACATTTCCAGATAGACTTAATGTTTTTGAGTTTTCTCATTTGCCATTGTGATTTGCCCTTCAGAGTCATCATCCACACTTTCTCAGACCAGGGAAAAAACAGGAAAATGAATAGTCCATCCGCAATTTTTCATAAATTTGAGGGCTGTTCGTTGAAGATTTCCCCTGACTCATTTCTCATGGCCTGAGAGGAATCAAACTTGACACAGTTGGTCTTTCTCTACAGCTACCAGCAAGGGTCACACACTTCTCCCATAGCATTATGCAGCTGTGGAGACCTCAACTGTAGAAGTCTTCAGGCTGCATCAGAAGCTACAACTTGACCTTGGAAATCAGCGTTTCATCATCTTGGAAGTGCTTGCCCTTCAAAAATGACTTCCTAGGGGAGTAAAAAAAAATGATTGACAAAGGGACAAGACTATTGCCATGGAGAGAAGAAGAAGGAAGATTTTGTTGATCACTGTATTGTTTTTGTTGTCCCAAAAATATCACCAATGTCACTGTAGATTCTGAATTCATCCAATATGCTGGAGCTGCAAACTGCATGGCGAGTATCATCACCTGGTTAGAGAGTTTTGCTTCAATGAGCTGGTGTTCAGGCAGTGTTTTCAGCTAACAAAACTCCAGTTTGATGATCTTCGGAAAGTTGGAAACCGTACTTTCAAACGAAATACATTCTACAGGGAAGCCATTGGACCTGCTGAACGACTCGCCATTTGTCTACAGTGAAATACATTCCTAATTTTACACATTAAAGTATGTGGCTATATATTCAATCATTTGTTTGTTGTTATTGTTCATGGAAGCAAAGTGTGTTTAATCTATTACTTAATACATCAAGATTATACATAAATAGATTTTTTTTTCAACCACAGTCTTTGTGGAATTAAAATAAATTAAACCAAAAGAATTTTTTTGAGTCATATTGTCTGCAGACATCCCAATGGTGTTTACATGAAAGTGCACAAAATGTTATTACATGTATTAGCCTAATTTCTAAAAGCCGCTGTCCAGGTCACAAAGGCAAATATAGATTTGATACACCTTTCAGGTCAGAGCTATTCAATTACAAAATCATTTGGGCCACAATTTGAAATCAAGACATGTAACTTGGCCGCACATGTTCAGTGATCCGTCAAATATGACAAATTTCAAACCAACACAGATCAGTATGACAAAAACTATACACTTTTTTATTTGAAGAAGAAGATGAAGAGGTCCTACGCCGATGCACTCCAATCATCGGACAAACAACCGACCACCAAGCAGACCGCGAACCAGTTACAGGTCGTCTACAAGTCACGCCCCCACTCACAGTTACGCGTTGTACCGAAGTCTGGTAGGAGGGCTGGCGGTCTTCAGGGTCAAGGTCAAGGTCAGAAGAAGCACCACGTCTTCATCAGTCGACTTGACCCCACCACCAGACCCCACCATGTCAGAATCAGAATCAGAATCAGAATCAGCTTTATTGGCCAAGTATGCACAACACATACAAGGAATTTGACTTTGGCTAAAAACTTGCTCTCGTTGTTCAGGTGAAGGATTTAAATAAGGATTCAATGACAACCAGAGTATGTACAGTAAATTACAGTCTGTCCACGTTTCTATAAAAAGGATGCAAATATATACAGGAATATATGCAGTTATTTACTCGGACTAACCACACTTTGCAGAAATATATGAAAAAATATACAATCACACAGTATTTCAATGTGGACTCAGATTCAGTGATATAATGTGAATGAAGTAAAAAGCAGTGTGAGAGTTATGTGCAATGTAATAATGGATGAAAAGTCATGAGTACAGCAACAGGTAGGACTAGGTGAATGTACGCTCCCATATCAATACTCACGTTAAACTAAAAGACAACCTCAAGATTGAGCAACTAGTAACCAAGTATGATGGTTATGCCTCCTTCAAGATTACATGTCCTGCCAGCTGCAGCAAGAAGTTGCTTGAAAAAAATGTGTGGCCATCTGGTCTATACCTTCGACAGTTCTTTGAGAGGAAATGATCTGCATGTAATTTGTTACTATTGTGTTTGTCATTTACTCATTCAGTAGTATGACCAACCTTAGAATATGTTCATTCAACTGCCAGAATGCAAAAACTTCAACTCATGAGATCTCCAGTTTATGTAATAACCATGACATTGTGTTGTTGCAGGAACACTGGCTGTTCGAAAACGAATTATCTATTCTGAGCAGATTACATGATGACTTTATAGGACAAGGTGTCTCTTTTATGGACACGGAAGAACGTGTTATCTTAGGTCGCCCCTATAGCGGCGTCGGTATCCTATGGCGGAAGTCTCTTGCGAACAGTTGTGTTGTGAAAACCTACGAGTGCGTAAGAATTACAGGTATTGAAGTCAACCTGGATGACTTTCACTGTCTTATATTGTGTGTGTATTTCCCCAGCGACAACGTTGAAAACTTGGATGAATACCTTCACTGCCTGAGTCTTGTTAAACGTATCACTGAGGATTTTCCCACTCCATATGTGTTCACAATTGGTGACTTCAACGCCAACACAGCACGCTCAAGTTGTTTTGGAGACGAACTGGTGTCTTTTTGTGAGAGTTACTCCCTACACATCTCGGACAGGATTATCTTACCAGGTGATACCTTTACTCATGTTAGCATGTCTCATGGCTCTACATCATGGCTTGATCACTGTGTGACTACATCCTCAGGCCACGATAACGTGTCCAATATCAAAGTTCTGTATGACTATGTGAGTTCTGATCATGTACCTTTATCTATAGATATTGAGGTATCTAGTGCTGTAAGTGGCCCCTGGGAAGCTCCCTCAGCCACAACGGGCAGTAGAACATACAAATGGCGTGATGCCACAGCGTCAGACCTGTCCAGATATAAGATACTTACTCGTAGGAAACTCTGTAACATCCGTGCTCCTATGGACGCCATCAGGTGTCACGACCGTAATTGTGCGGCACACAGGGACGATATCGACAGGTTCTACAGTGATATTATTGATGCTTTAAATTACTGTGTGAGTGAATGCATTCCTAGTCACAGTGTGGCCACCCAATATAACGTCCCAGGCTGGAATGATGTCGTTAGCGAGGCTCACACAGCTGCTCGGGATGCTTTTTTGTGGTGGAGGAGTAATAGCAAACCACATTCTGGTCCAATATTTGAAAACATGAAAAATTGCAGGGCTAGCCACCGGAGTGGTGGCTCAGTTGGTAGAGCATCCGCCCCACACCCGGGAGGCAGGGGTTCAAATCCCGGCCGGGTCATGCCGAAGACCATATAAAAGTGGAACTTCCTGCCATCCAGCTTGGTGCTCAGCAATAAATGGAATGGAGGAGGGAACTCTGTGGCGACGCCTTGCATGGCAGCGGCCCTCTGATTCTGCACTTGGGGTGTGTGTGATTTACACTGTAGATAGGTAAAACACAATCTCGTTCTGCTGTACATGATTGGTTGTACGGCTGAATGACAATAAGGGTGAGAAAAAAAAAGAAAAGAAAAATATGCTCTATGAGCATGCAGGCGCAATGAAGAAAGTATCAAATGTGACCAGCTAGCTAATCACATGAGTGAACTGAACATGGTAGAATTCTGGAAACAAATGAAGGCTATGAGCTCCCACCGGTCTGTCAGATCAAACACTATTGATGGTATGACTGGTGACGTTAATATTGCTGAAAAGTGGAAATGTCAATATGAAGCTATTTTCAACTCAGTCAAGAATGTTTCAGTGAAGGATTCTGTTATGCACGATATTCGTCTGTATAACGTCATGTTTGATGCCTCTGATATTTCTGCTGTTACTCCTGTTGAAGTTGATTCACTGATCAAAGTTCTCAAGAAAGGCAAATCAGCTGCCCCTGACTGTCTCACCAGTGAATGCCTCATCAACGCTGATTTCAATTTGTGTATTCTGTTGTCATTGTGTTTTAACTGTATGTTTGTTCATGGTTACATGCCAGATATGTTGATGGACTCTGTTATTATTCCTTTGGTGAAAAACAAGTGTGCCAGTCTTTCTGATATGAACAACTACAGACCTATAGCTATTGCAAATGTTATATCTAAACTATTAGAGGGTTTATTCCTGAACAGAACTGAGGATTATCTGTGGACAAACGACAATCAGTTTGGTTTCAAATCAGCTCTTTCAACTGACAAGGCTGTTTACCTACTCCATGAATTTGTTGACTACTTCAGAAGCCATTCCACTAGTGTCTATGCTACGTTCCTAGATGCTAGCAAAGCTTTTGACAGGATTAACCACTGGTGTTTGTTCAGAAAATTGATTGATCGAGGTATTCCTATTTACATTGTTAGCATCCTGTTATACTGGTACAGAAGGCAGTCTATGGTTGTTAGGTGGGGCAATGTCACCTCATCCAAATTTCATGTGACCAACGGTGTTAAACAAGGTGGTATACTGTCACCCTTGTTGTTTAATGTCTATGTTGATGATCTCAGTGTACTGTTGAACAATACTAATGTGGGCGGCTCCTTTAACGGTGCACTGTTAAATCACATTTTCTACGCTGATGACCTCTGTTTGTTAAGTTTGTCTACTGCAGCGATGCAACATCTCCTTTCGGTATGTGAAAAATTTGGTGAAAAAAATGACATCTTGTTCAACTGTACTAAATCTATGTGTATGGCTTTCAAACCAAAGGGTGTCAATACGTCGAATCCTGTTATGCCACTTTGTGGTAATAGCTTGAACTTTGTTGAAAAAGTCAAATACCTAGGTGTGTGGATTGAATCTGATAAGACCAATGTTGATTGTAACAGGCATCTCAGGAAACTGTATGCTCAAACAAATTTACTGTTGCGAAATTTCCATAGATGTTCTCCTGATGTCAAATGTATGTTGTTCAAGACCTTCTGTACCTCAATGTACTGCTCGCCTTTATGGTTTAATAGCAATGTTGCTGTTAGGAACAAAATCCGCATTGCATATAATAACTCCCTAAGAAGGTTGTTAGGTGTACCACGAAGGTCGAGTGCAAGCAAGATGTTTGTGTCTGTGAACATTCCGTCTTTTGGCGAATTGATACGTAAGAATGTTTACAGCTTTATGAGAAGGTTGCTGGCATGTAACAATCATCTTATATCAGCAATTGTCAACTCGTCACTCACACTTCATTCCAACATTTGGAAGTGGTGGCGTTCCATTTTATACTGAGCCCATTATTGTATGTTATTGTTATTACAAGAGCGCCGAGTGTCTGCTGATCTGTATATACTTTTATTTATTTATCTATTTTCTACTCGTTTTAGTTTTGCTCTTAATATGAACCCTGAGTTTGAAATAAATGTTTGAATTTGAATTTTGAATTTGAATTTATTTATTGTCTTGGTTTTAAATGTGCGCTTGGCACATGACAAAGGCACATCAAATGCACATAAAAACACAATAACAGTGCTGGGGTTGAGCAGAACTGAAGTAGTAGAAATATTTTTTCTCTTGAACAACAAATAAATAGAATGGGGGGGAAATAAAATTCTGTAAATAACCATTTTGGTCACATCTTGCTCAGGCATATCTCAATGTGCATAAAAACTCAATGTGCACTCATTAACATTTGTTTCCCTTTTGAAATCAAATATACTACATCCTGGTCATAACTGACCTTGGCACATCACAAAGTGCATTTAGCTGAATAAAAAATGAACTGTCAAACACTTCAGTGCACAAACCTGCTATGTCGGTAAAAGGAACCAAGGAAGAGACCGAACGTTGAACTGGACACAACTTTCTTAAGTGACTCACTCTCAGTACACAGGCACTGCCGTCAGGCTGACAGGAGGCTAAAGAGACTGCCCCTCTCCCTCACAGCCCTCTTATACCCCGGGTGGCAGCGGAACCGGAAAGGTGGCGCCACCACCCGTGTCACACATTAATATGTCCTTATAACAACACAACACTTCCACCCCCCCTTCAAAAAAAAATCATCCAAAACACACAGATACAATTGAGACCCTCCCCAATTTGGAACCCGAATCACACGCTCAAACCTAAACAGAAATATTCAAAGGCCTATGACGTTCACTCAAAACACCTAAAACTAGGGGGAAACAGGTGGACTACCGTTCTACCCCCACACAGCTAGACGGATTATTCTGCCGTCTTTACTAAAACAAATTCCAATAAATAGAAAACTGCCGTGTTCCTAAAATAAATAGCACAAAACACAAAACAATCCCATTAACAGAACTAATATACACACTAATATGTGTGTGTTTTTAATGCTGTTTAATTTTCTGTAAAGCACTTTGGTCACCTACAGGTTGTTTTAAAGGGCTGTATAAATAAAGTATATTACATTACATAATATACAACCCGGTTACCCCCCATTCCATCACCATGCAGTACATACATTGCCCAACCACCAGTCTGCCCCAGTAGAGGAACCCCGCCCCCGGAAAACCGTCAGACGGTTCCCCTCCAATGCACCTTCTTTTCTTTGCCCCCAGGGATGACCCACGTCAAAGCCCAAACACTTCCTTCTCCTCTTTAGCATGCCGCAGCTCCTTGGTATGCCTCCACAAGCTATCAAACAGCTGGAGATAGCCATCCTCCCCAACAGCCACCACTTGCAGCCGCCCCTGGCCATCTTCTCATCGGCGTTTGCCCCAAACACCTCTTGACCAGGCCACCTCTCTTGGTCGGACCATGTCCGCAACCTCCAGAGGGGCCCTACTCGGCTTCCAGTGTCTCTGTTTGGCACATCATTTTCACCATGCCAGATGGTCCTGCCCCATTTCTTTCATTTTTCAATTCAATTCAGTTCAATTCAACTTTATTTATATAGCGCCATTTCACAACAACAGTCATCTCATAGCACTATCAACTGTAGGGGGGACCCCCACAGTTGCAGAAAGACCCCAGCAATCAGGCGATCCCCTGTGAGCAAGCACTTGGCGACGGTGGAGAGGAAAAACTCCCTTTTAACAGGAAGAAACCTCCAGCAGAACCAGGCTCAGGGAGGGGCAGTCATCTGCTGCGACTGGCTGGGGGGTAAGGGGATAGAGAAGAAGAAAAGAACAGACATGTAGAGAGCAAACAGCACGATGGGGACTCAATCTATGGGAGAGAACAAACAAATGTTAATGACCAGCAAAAAAAAAAATATTTCATAGAGAGTGAGGAAAGGAGTGAGGCCCAGTGCATTACTGGAGGTCCCCCGGCTGACTAAACCTATTAGCAGCATAACTAAGGGAGGGTTCAGAAACACATGATCCCTCCCTAATTGTAGGCTAGATCAAAAAGGTAGGTTTTAGCCCTATTCTTAAAAACAGAGATCGAGTCTGACTCCCGAATCCAGATTGGCAGCTGATTCCACAGAAGAGGAGCTTGATAACTGAAGGCTCTGCCTCCCATTGTACTTTTGGAGATTCTAGGTATTACAAGTAATCCTGCATTTTGAGAGCGTAGTGCTCTGTTAGGATAATACGGTAGTATCAGATCTTTTAAATAAAAAGGAGCCTGATTGTTTAGAGCTTTGTAAGTGAGAAGAAGGATTTTAAACTTAATTCTAAACTCTATGGGAAGCCAATGAAGGGAGGCCAGAACCGGAGAGATATGATCTCTCTTTCTAGTACCTGTTAAAACTCTTGCTGCAGCATTTTGGATCAGCTGAAGACTTTTTAAAGATGTTTTAGGACAGCCTGATAATAAAGAATTACAATAATCTAATCTCGAGCTAACAAAAGTGTGGATCAGCTTCTCAGCATCACTCTGAGACAAGATGCTCCTAATCTTGGCAATATTACGCAAATGATAGAAAAAGTCTTAGAAACAAATTTAATATGTGAATTGAAGGACAAATCCTGATCAAAAATAACTCCAAGGTTCCTCACAGAGCTATTAAGAGAAAGAGTAACTGCGTCCAAACTGAAAGTTTGATTTGGAAAGGAATTTCTAAGGTTTTTTGGACCAACAAGAATGACTTCAGTCTTATCTGAATTTAATAGCAGGAAATTACAAGTCATCCAAGCTTTGATTTCCTTAAGACAGGCTTCTAACTTGGCTAATTGATTAGTATCATCTGGCTTCATTGACAGGTATAATTGTGTGTCATCTGCATAACAATGAAAATGTATACAGTGCTTTCTAATAATGTTGCCTAACGGAAGCATATATAAACTAAAAAGAGTAGGGCCTAGCACAGATCCCTGTGGAACTCCATGACTAAGCTTTGAGCTGAAAGAAAACTCATCATTTACATGAACAAACTGGAACCTATCAGATAAATAAGATCTAAACCACTGCAACGAAGTTCCATTAAGTCCAACATAGTGTTCTAATCTATCAAGTAGAATATTATGATCAATAGTATCAAAAGCTGCACTAAGATCTAAAAGGACAAGTACAGAAACTAGTCCATTATCAGATGCAATGAGGAGGTCGTTAGTGACCTTCGCTAAGGCTGTTTCAGTACTATGATGGATTCTAAACCCAGATTGAAACTCTTCAAGTAAACCATTTCCCTGCAGGTGGTCAAATAATTGCGTAGCAACAACTCTTTCTAAGATTTTTGAAATGAAAGGGAGATTAGAGATTGGTCTATAGTTAGCTAAAGCTCCTGGATCTAGCGTTGGCTTTTTGAGTAAGGGTTTAATTACAGCCGTTTTAAAAGCCTGCGGTACATGGCCTAAAGTTAATGAAGAATTGATTATATGAAGAATAAAGCTACCAATAAGTGGGAAGACTTCTTTAAATAACCTGGTAGGAATAGGATCTAAAAGACAAGTTGAAGGTTTGGATGAGGAAACTACTTTGTCTAACTCACAAAGGTCGATTGGAATAAACTCATCAAGACAGACATCAATAGAAGGAGTTGTAGTAGTTACAGTATTTAAGTTAACTGTGGGAAGAATCTGATTGATTTTATCTCTGATGGATGAAATTTTATTATTGAAAAAGTTCATAAAGTCCTGACTAGTAAGCTCTAAGGGGATGCTAGGATTGACAGAGTCCTGACTCTTTGTCAACCTGGCTACAGTACTGAAAAGAAACCTGGGATTATTCTTGTTCTCTTCTATTAATGCAGAGTAATAACTCGTTCTAGCTTTTCTAAGAGATTTTTTATAAATTAAAAGATGATTTCTCCAAGCTAAATAGATTTCATCTAAATTAGTAGAGCGCCATTTTCTTTCTAATTGACAAGTCTTCTGCCGGTGTCGCCATTGTGACCCCCTGCTCTCCGGTTCCTTCCAGCCGAAATCCAGGAGTAGAATGGGCCCTTCACTCGGTGCCATCCGCCATCACGGGTGTCCCACCGCGCTGCCCAGTTCCCTCAACTAGGGTTGCTTGGGCGCTGGCACCAGGACCCTTCCGCGATGGCCCTGGATGGAACTGGTCTTGCTCATTGTCCATATTACTAGGCAAAGGTTTATCCCACACAACTCCATCCATCATTCGCGGAACCGGTTGGTCCCACAAACCACAGCCCAACCACTCTTCTCCAACCTGATACTGTGGAAAGAAACTCTTCATGGTTGCCCAAGTCAACACAGATCTCATCGCTCTCATGTCAGTCAGCAGCAACACTGTTACCCCGTCTAGTTCCACCATACAGTAAGAACGGTCGTTGATACTTGGGGATACACTGTGAATAACTGTGGGAGGTGAAGCGGAGAGATCCTCCTAGTGTCTCGGATCCCCTTGCTCAAACCTGTAAGATGCCCTGACGAAATGATGCAAGAGTCCACACATGTCATAGCATCTTCCTCTTGTCGGACACTCTCTAGCCTTATAATGGTGCCTGATGGACCCACAACCCAAACACCTGGGCGATCCCAGGACAGACCTCATCTTTACAGCATGAGCGCATTTTTCATCCTCCGCGCCATTGTCGCTGTCCAGGTCCACTGCTTGCAACTGTGGTTCAAAATGGCAGTGTGCTGCTCTCTCACCGAGCTCCCATGATAGCTTGTCTGCCGCCTCAAACTGCTGAGCTAACTCGATGGACATGGCTAGCGTCAGTTTGCCCAAGTGTGTGAGGAGCTTCAACCTTGTCACCGGACAAACGGCATGTTCTGCCAACTGGTCTTTTTTCTTCCTCCAACACTCCAAACTGATAGTCCTTTGCCAGCCAACACAGATCTGTTACATACCACTGTACTGACTCGCCAGTCCGCTGGCGGTGCTGCCGAAACTGGATCTTCAGGACGATCACGTTTTCCAGGGCGCGAAAATGTAGCACCATTCACTCAACCACTTCTTCAAAGCTATCACCCTCACCTAAGGTACTAAGGATACGTTGTCCTTCCATTCCCAAATCTTAAACCAACACTTATTTATCTTTTGTTCATATGAAAGACAAAAAATAAAATAGAAAGATGTCTTTACCTTCTTTACATGTTTCAACTGCACTGCAGCCTTCGTCAGAACTGTCCATAACTTCCACGTAATACGTCAAGTAGGTTCATTTTGTCTTCTTTTAATTATTTATCGTTTGTTCATATGAAAGACAAAAAATAAAATAGAAAGATGCCTTTACCTTCTTTACATGTTTCAACTGCACTGCAGCCTTCGTCAGCCAACTGAAAATCTCTGAACTTCATGTCAGAAGAACTTACCAAAGTGGCCAATCAGCAGTCCAGATTATTAGGGCTAATGGAGGAAGTCCGAGAGTTGAAATTAACAATTAAGGAAAGCGACAAAAAAACTGCAGACTTATGGCGACACATTGAGGATCTTGAACAATATACCCGTTGGATGATTTATTCATTAGTGGAATAGACGTGAAATATCAATCATATGCTCATGCTACAGCAGGAATGAGAGGTGAGGAGGCTCCCCCAAGTGAATCAGTCTCCTTGGAAAACCAGGTGCTTCAGTTCCTTGAAAGCAGAAACATAAAAGTTGATGTAAATGCAATTTCAGCCTGCCATACTCTACCCAGAAAGGATAATAAAACAAAGAAATCAACTGTGATGCGCTTTGTGAACAGAAGGGTAAAAAATGATATACTGAGGCAGGCCAGAAAGCTGCGGGGAACAGAAGTTTACCTAAAGGAACATTTAACAAAGACTAATGCTGAAATAGCATAGCAAGCACGGATGTTGAAAAGACAAAACAAGATACAGGCAACATGGACAAGAAACTGCACGGTGCTGCACGGTGGCGCAGTGGTTTAGCACTGTGGCAGCACAGTTTTACCCTCGGCCGGGGGATCGCGAGGATCATGAGATCGTGGGTTCGATCCCAGCCCCCGACCAACAGTGAGCTGTGTGGAGTTTGCATGTTCTCCCCGTGTTGCGCGGGTTTACTCCGGGATTTCTCCGGTTTCCTCCCGCACACCAAAAACATGTAGGTTTAGGGCGCTCGCGCACGCAGCGACCAGCAGCCGGTGGCTTGTCACCAGACTGCAAACCAAGTCTACCTACGGGTACAAATAAGTAACAAAAAAAAAACAAAAAAACTGAAGAGTCTGGATTAAACTAAATGGAACACCTGAAGAAGCAAAGGCCATAATAATTAGAGATCTCACTGACTTAAATAAATATAGATGAACACTGATTAAGAAATTAAGAGACTACGATAATCCATATCCACACACACGGCCAGAACAGTCCTTTTGTGACATAACATGATAATGTACTCATGACTGACTTTAGTAGACATCAATCATCTCCAATTGGAGGAAGTCATTTGACACAGAAAGAAGAAATTCATACTCTGAAAATATCTCATTATGCTGAACACAAACTACAAAAGACAGACAACGAAATTGATCCTGACAACCACTTCTTCAATAATATTCATAATCACTGTGAATATTACACTGAAAAGCAATTTAAAAGTCAAGTGCAAGTAGATGGTAAATTATCAATAATACACTTTAACAGCAGAAGTCTTAACAAAAACTATCCACAGATTCAGGACTATTTAAAACAGCTAGATAGAAAATTTACAGCTATCGCAGTCTCTGAAACTTGGCTCAATGAAGAGCAGGCTTCTCTGATAGCAATAGAGGAATATCAGATTTTCCATATTAACAGATCTCAAAAAAAGGGCAGTGGTGTTGCACTGTATATTGATGAACTGTATAGGTGTAAACTTGTAAATTGAATGTCCTTTGCACTACCAGGGATTCTGGAATGTGTTACTGTTGAGATTGACCAAAATAAAACAAAAAATCTAATTATAAGTTGTATATATAGAATGCCGGGAACTTGTGTTGAGACATTCAGAGATAAGTTAGTCGAGCTGTACAATTATTTATTTAGCGAATGCAAAGTCCTTAAGCCAAGCAGTTGCCTCCTGGTTTGCTGTATGGAGGGTGTGTAATCCTCCTTCCAGTCTTTGGAGCGGGCAAGCCTCTATGATGTGTTCCATAGTTTGCTCCTCTCCACATGCGCACAGTGGGCTAGGGATACTGCCCCATCTGTGAAGGCTGGCCAAGCAGGGGCCATGTCCAGTCCTGAAGCGATTGAGTGTAGACCACTGTCTCCTTGGGAGGTTGGTGCCCGGGACCTGTTGGTTGGGGTTTATCACCAGCTGTTTGTTTGGGACCTCCTTGGTCTCCCGTTCCTCTTGCCAAGCTGTCTGGATGGTAAAGTCAGCTGGGGGAGGGTTTTTCCAAATCGGCCGTCTGGATGAAAGTCGGGCAGTGGGTGGGGTGTAGATATCTGCATGGATTGGTAAGTGAGGAAAATCTATAACTTTTTGGAGCATCCTTTGAGTTAATGCTGCTCACCGGATGTGTGGAGGGGCTATGTTTGACAGTACAGAGAGCCAGGGGAGTGGTGTTGAGCGGATTGTTCCAGTTATAGTTCTCATGGTTGAGTTGAGCTGGGTGTCTACATGGTGTGTGTAAGATGACCTGGACCAGACAGGGGCACAATATTCTGCTACAGAGTATGAAAGGGCCAGTGCTGAGGTGCGCAGGGTGGAGACTGCCGCCCCCCCTTTTGCACCAGCGAGCTTGCAGAGCAGGTTGTTTCGTACTTTCACCTTAGCAGCCGTCCCCTTTAGATGTTCCTTGAAGGATAAGGTCCTATCAAGGGTCACTCCAAGATAAGTTGGATTTGGGGCATGCTTAAGCTTGAGTCCGCTCAGGTGGATGTTTAGTTCTCTGGCAGCTTTTGCATTGTGGAGATGAAATACACTGGAGACGGTTTTTGCTGGGCTTGGTTTTAGGCGCCAGATTTTGCAGAACTGGTCCAGTTTAGCAAGATCTTCCGTGAGCACCCGGAACTCAACCCGGAACTCAACAAAATGTAATTACAGAGTTCATGAATTCTATGTACAGTATGAGTCTATATCCTACAATAACGCATCCCAGTAGAATTACAGTCCACACTGCTACACTTATTGACAACCTGTTTGTTAATATTATTGATAAGAATATAGAAAGTGGATTATTGATAAATGACATAAGTGACCATCTTCCAGTCTTTGCACTTATCCATGGCCACACGGGGGCCAATACAGAAAAAACTTTAAAATTTTTCAGATACAAATCACAAAATGCAATCAGTTCTTTTAAAGAAGACCTGCTGAAGCAGGACTGGACAAAAGTCTATGTATCAGATGTAAATGAAGCCTACGATACATTCATGAACATTGTAACCGCTCTTTATGAAAATAATTGGCCATTAGTAAAGAAAAAGCTTAAACATAAATTTGTCAATAAGCCATAATTAACCAAGGGATTACAAAAAGCGTGTAAAAAGAAAAATTCACTATACAAAGTTTTTCTAAAGAAACGGACAAAAGAAGCAGAGCAGCAGTATAAAACATACAAAAATAAGTTAATACATATAATGAGATGTAGTAAAAGAGACTATTACAGTCAAGAACTGGAGATAAACAGAGATAACACTAAAAATGCTTGGACAATACTTAACAATATCCTTGGGGGGAAAAAAACAGAAATACAAGCTACCCAACCAATCTTTCAAAAAAAAAAAAAAAACGACTCAAGAGTGTGAAAGTAGTCTCACCTGCAGATGAATTTAATAAATTTTTTGTTAACATTGGTCCTAATTTGGCACGAGAAATACCCATTACGGCACCTATAGGTGATACAATAAGCAAAAACATTGCTATAAAAGACTCCATTGTAGCGTGTAAGGAAAGGACGTGGAGGTGAGGCACAAGCGTAGGTTGAACAGATTCTTTATTGACACTCTAACATAAATACAGCTGGTGGACCCCAGCGTTGCCTGCTGGGGCCGAGTGTCTGATAGGAGAGTCTTTTCCACTCTCTCTGCATTCTGCTTAAATAGCCCCAGTGGTATGCACAAAGAGCTGGGCTAGTGCATTATGCTTGTGTGTGACACATTAACATAACACTTGCTACATTCCTGTACAAAGAGAATGTGTGACACATTAACATAACACTTGCTACCTTCCTGACCATACATTCACCCCCCTGCCCTCATTGTCTGTCAAGTTCCTCCTTGGGGGGCTGCCCCCTTCAGTCCATTGTTCTGCCCCTCTTCCTGCTTCTGGGTGTGAGAGGAATGTCCACCCGCTGTGTCTAGTGTCACCACACAGCCCCCCCCCCCGAACACCCAGAAAGGGCTGTGAGCTCCCCTGTTGTTTGGGCTCCAGTCGACGCCAGTAGAGGCTGTAGCGGGGGGTTGCCACTCCGGTCGAACTGTCTGCTGGTGAGGAGTGTTGGAGGGCATGTAAGTCTGTGGGGGGAAAGTGGGAGGGGTGACAAACACTGTCTGCTCCGCTCCAAGTTCCAACATGTGACAGCCATGGTTCATGGGCGCATGGGGTCCAGTGCGCATCATGCGTAATGGAACAAAGCTGGCAGTTGGTAGGCTTTTGGGACGGAGGTGCAGGCATAGCGATGTGGAGGACGAGGGGGAGGTGGGTGTGAAGTAATGGAGTGCCGGCCCGGGACGTCAAAAGTGTTTGGGCGGTGTAAAAACTGCGTGTGGATCCGCCACTGCTGTGAAAAAAAATAAAATTAAGTGTCTGACTCCTCTTGCAGCTCAGTCCTGCGACGATGTGGGGAAGGCGAGCAGCCAAATTCCCCGAGGATGCGTAGCGGCTGTGAAAAAACTGAAGTTGTGTGAGGGACTTGGCAGTTTTGCTTTAGGTGCGGGAGCAGCCTTAAAGACATTGGGGAAAGCAATCGGCTAAACTCCTGTTGTGCACAGCGGCTGAGAAACAAACACATGTCCTGTGTGCGAGGCTACACGCCTGCTTTAGGTGCGAGAGCAGCCCTAAGGGTTCCCAGGATGGCGATCGGCCGTGTTCCCCGTGCATATGCAGTTGCGGAGGCTGGTGTGTGAGTCTGTGGAGCCGGTTTGTTCCTGGTGTGTGGCACGTGCCTGGCGCAGTGACCACATAGCTGGAAGGTGCACTGTCCTCATAATCCTGCAGTATGTGTGCGGGGCTTCTGTGAGCTGGAAAGTCCGCTGTCGGGAGGTGAGTCAGGGTGGGGGAGCTTGATGGAAATCAACGCAGACGGCGCCAATGATCTTCCCCATTCAGACTGTTTCTGTGCGTTGCTCGTGTCGCTGATCCTTGTGTGTCTCGGTCCCAGTGCCACGCTCTCCGTCCGGCCCTGGAGGTCGCCATCATGGAGAGAGGATAAGGCATGCCCCTCCAGTGTGGATGCGAAGGATGTCGGCGATACCCGGTCTCCGGAATCCACAGCGCGGTGAAAGGGAGCAGATGGTCATCCCACGTCAGGTCACATGTGGTGTGCGGCGTAAGGGAGAGACAGTTCACCTCCGTCAGGCCACCAATGTGGAGAAAAAGGAGTCCACAGCATGGCAAAAGGGAGGAGATAGTCAATTTCACATCAAGTCACCAATGTAGAGGGTGCAAGGAAAGGATGTGGAGGCGAGGCACAAGCGTAGGTTGAACAGATTCTTTATTGACCCTCTAACATAAATACAGTCGATGGACCCCAGTGTTGCCCGCTGGGGCCGAGTGTCTGGTAGGATAGTCTTTTCCACTCTCTCTGCATTCTGTTTAAATAGCCCCAGTGGTATGCCCAAAGGGCTGGACTAGTGCATTATGCTTGTGTGTGACACATTAACATAACACTTGCTACATTCCTGTACAAAGAGAATGTGTGACACATTAACATAACACTTGTTACCTTCCTGACCATACATTCACCCCCTGCCCTCATTGTCTGTCAAGTTCCTCCTTGGGGGGCTGCCCCCTTCAGTCCATTGTTCTGCCCTTCTTCCTGCTTCTGGGTGTGAGAGGAATGTCCACCCGCTGTGTCTAGTGTCACCACACCATCTTCATAAAGAACACAGATGAAAAAGAGGTCATTGAAATTGTTAAATCGTTTAAAAGTAAAACATCTACGGATTGTGATGGTATTGAATGAATGAATGAATTTATGAATGAATGAATGAATTTATTTCGGATAATACAGTACAGGTTAAAGAAACTGTATAATATAACAACAAGGTCAAATTAGACAAAGACTCCTTCTACTAAACAATTCCACGTGAGTTATCCGAAATGGGTGATGGCTGAAGCCGCAGCTTATATTGCCCACCCATATTCCATCCAAGAATTCAAAGAAAAAAGAGTAAACAAGACAAGAGTGATTACAATTTAGAACAAAGCTAAGACAAAGTGTGACTGAGAGAAAAAAAAAAAAAAAAAGAAAACTAAGCTAAGCTAAGTTAAGCAGTTACTATTCGAGACAAATCTAAGACAGAATGTCACAGAGAGAAAAAAAAAAAAAAAAAAAACTAAGCTACAACACAACACAGGCTGGAAATGTCAATCCTTATGTGAGTTTACATGTCGTCTTGTAAATATGTTTGGAGTATTTCTTCCTTTAGTTTTTGTTTAAATTGTCCAAGCGTTGTACATGATTTTAATTCAGGTCCAAAATCGTTCCATAATCTGACTCCTTGCACTGAAATACAGTGTTGCTTGGTGGTTGTTCTCACTGTAGGCTTTTGAAATATACATGTTCCTCTGAAGTGATATCGTTTCTCCCTTGTTTGGAACAACTTTTGGATATTTGCAGGCAGTGATAAATTCTTCACTTTGAACATTATTATTGCGGTTTTAAAGTCAACCAGATCTTTCAACTTGAGAGTTTTTTGTTTAAGAAAAAGTGGGTTTGTTGGTTCCCTGTAAGCTGCTTTGTTTATTATTCTAATAGCTCTCTTTTGAAGCATAAAGACTGGATATATGTTTGTTTTATATGTATTTCCCCATACTTCATTACAATATGTCATGTATGGGAGTATTAATGAATGATACAAGGTGTATAGTGTGGGTTGATTCAGCAAATATTTCACTCTGTGTAATATTGCAATTGATTTGGAGACTTTACCTTTAATATAATTAATATGTGACTTCCAACACAGTTTGTTATCAATTATTACTCCAAGGAATTTGGTTTCAGATACCCTTTCAATCTCTACACCATTTACACTGAGTTTGGGTACTGGATTGTTGTGATGGTTGTTAAAGACTATAAATTTTGTCTTACTTAAATTGAGCGTTAATTTGTTTGAATCAAACCACAGTTTAAGCTTTCCTAATTCCTTCCCGAGTGTATCCAGAAGTTGTTCCAAATTGTTTCCACTGCATAGCAGATTAGTGTCATCGGCAAACAATATTAAGTCCATTTTTTCTATTGACATGCTTTTAGTCAAAAATATCATTGAATGCTTAGTGAAGCCACTGACGTATATCTGTAACCTGTCTCTCCAAACGGGTATATTTCCCAATGCAATGAAAATAGCTAAAGTAATTCCGATATACAAGACGGGTGACAGAGGGGAATTTTCAAACTATAGACCTATCTCACTATTGCTGCAATTTTCTAAGCTACTCGAAAAAATATTCTGTGAGAGAATTGAAAACTTTATAATGAAGAATAATTTATTGTGTAAGCAACAATATGGGTTTAGACACAAGAGGACAACTGCATTTGCTCTAATGGAATTTATAGAAAAAATATCAACTGCTGTAGAAAATAAAGAGTATTCAGTTGGGGTATTCCTGGATCTTAAAAAAAGCATTTGATACAGTGGATCATAAATTATTGTTAAAGAAACTACAAAATTATGGTATTAGGGGGTAGCACTGTCCTGGTTATGTAGTTGGTAGCAAAAACTCACAGTTACTGAAGGTTACTTGTAGGGTCCCACAGGGTTCAGTTTTGGGGCCATTGTTATTCAATATGTATATAAATGATATATGTAAAGTTTCGGAAAAAATTGATTTAATACTGTTTGCAGATGACACTAATTTATTATGTAGTGGAAGCAATTTGGAACAACTTTTGGATACACTCGGAAAGGAATTAGGAAAGCTCAAACTGTGGTTTGATTCAAACAAATTAACGCTCAATTTAAGTAAGACAAAATTTATAATTTTTAATAACCATCACAACAACTCAGTATCTAAACTCAGTATAAATGGTGTTGAGATTGAAAGGGTATCCAAAATTAAATTCCTTGGAGTAGTAATTGATAATAAACTGTGCTGGAAGTCACATATTAATTATATTAAAGGTAAAATATCTAAATCAATTGCAATACTACACAGAGTGAAATATTTGCTGAATCAACCCACACTATACAGCTGTGGACAACATTGTTGGTACTCCTCTATTAATGAAAGAAAAACCCACAATGGTCACAGAAAGAACTTGAATCTGACAAAAGTGATAATAAATAAAAATTCTATGAAAATTAACCAATGAAAATCAGACAATGCTTTTGAATTGTGGTTCAACAGAATTACTTTAAAAAATAAACTCACAGGCTTCCGGTCTGGACACCATGGTGATAGCAGCTTAACACTGAAGCTCCCAGACCCGATCCATGAAAATACCTTTAAAATTGTGGGAACCCCCACAACAGCTGGGACAGGCACAGTAATGTGTGTATTAATGTCTACAGACAGCCCGCTTCTTCTGGCTTTTTCCGGCTCACTACTGTGATGTTAATGTGCCATTCATGCATTGTGTTCATGCTTCCTGTCCTTACTGCGTCTATACACTGATGACAATATGTAGATGTGCCTTGTAACCTCTTTTGTCCTGCAGTTCTGGAGCAGAGGCGAATCCTGGCTAGCAATCTCCTTATTGTTATGTGTGTCTCTCAAATGCAAACGCCCATACCTACTGCTGTGAATGCCTTTCATGTATTGTCTGTAGTGGGGTATATAAGCTGCATTATTCTGTAAATCTCTCTCTCATTATCTCACTCTGACGACTGCTTCTACTACTGCTGCTGAGAGCCTGAGGACACACTCCAGCCTGCTTGCACAAGGGCTGCAGTGGAGTTCCTGTGACGGCGGTATGATAATAAACCTATTTAAAACTCTCACTTCACTGCCTTATTTTTCATGCCGCTGCACTGGTGACCCCGAGGAAGCACACGTTTTGTGCAACGCAACCTTCTGGTCTGGACAGTTACGCTGGTGACCCCGAGAAAGCGCACGTTTTGTGTGATGCAACCTTCTGGTCTGGACAGCTACACTGGTGACCCGTTCTTCATGGTGAGATCTGCACGTCTGAGATCGGCACATCCATGCTGGACCGGCCACTCTCACAGCACACGAGAGCGCACGCACCTTGTCCTCTCTCCACGACGGCGACCTCCATGGCCGACGGAGAATGCAGCGCGTGGACCTGAACACACCATGGCCGAGCGAGTGACAAAGATCGTCTCCTCCCTCTCACCGCTCCAACACATCTACACGAGCTCGAGGGACAAAGATCGTCTACTTCCTTTCACCGCTCCAACACAATGAACAGGGATGATTAAGCTCCCTGACCCTGGTTCTCCTCTCCAGCTGGCCCACCCACGCACGGAGCCCCGGCACACGCACCGGGGAGTTACGAGGACGGCGCACCACGCACGGGACGCATATGGCTCTACAGACCCCATCCTCCTTCGCCGCTGCACACAGGCCCTTCAGGGTTGCTCGTACACCTGAGGCACGCACGCAGCTTGCTCACTGGATTTGCTAATGATCTTAGCCACGGCGCACATAGGGAATTCAGCAGTCTGCGGTTCCCGAGGGCTTTAGGGTTGCGCCCGCACCTAAGGTCAACACGCCGAGTCCCTTTGCTTTTATTTTTTTATTACAGCCACCCCTGTTTTTTCTTCATGGCCGCTGTTAATCCTCGCCGCTTCCTTTTTCTTCACGGCCACTATTAATCCTTGCAGGACTTAATAGCGAGAGGAGCCAGTGACTAATTTTTCTTCTTGTGGATCTCCGCACGTTCAACGGGACAGCCCCTCAACATCGCGGACCTACAAGCAATTTTTGCGCGGCTCAGACGATTTCACCATCCCTGGCCGGCATTTACTACCCCCCACCCCCCTCTACCTCCGCCTGCACAGAGCTTTCCCTGCTCGCTGCCAAAGCCGGACTATCGAGGCCTCGGTCGCCTGCCGAGCCCTCTGGGGGGGAGCATGTGGGAACCCCCACAACAGCTGGGACAGGCACAGTAATGTGTGTATTAATGTCTACAGACAGCCCGCTTCTTCTGGCTTTTTCCAGCTCACTACTGTGATGTTAATGTGCCATTCATGCATTGTGTTCATGCTTCCTGTCCTTACTGTGTCTATACACTGATGACAATATGTAGATGTGCTTTGTAACCTCTTTTGTCCTGCAGTTCTGGAGCTGAGGCGAATCCTGGCTAGCAATCTCCTTATTGTTATGTGTGTCTCTCAAATGCAAATGCCCATACCTACTACTGTGAATGCCTTTCATGTATTGTCTGTAGTTGGGTATATAAGCGGCATTATTCTGTAAATCTCTCTCTCATTCTCTCACTCTGACGACTGCTTCTACTACTGCTGCTGAGAGCCTGAGGACACACTCCAGCCTGCTTGCACAAGGGCTGGAGTGGAGTTCCTGTGATGGCGGTATGATAATAAACCTATTTAAAACCCTCACTTCGCAGCCTTTATTTTTCATGCCGCCGCACCCTATACAGCCGTGGACAACATTGTTGGTACTCCTCTGTTAATGAAAGAAAAACCCACAATGGTCACAGAAATAACTTGAATCTGACAAAAGTGATAATAAATAAAAATTCTATGAAAATTAACCAATGAAAATCAGACAATGCTTTTGAATTGTGGTTCAACAGAATTACTTTAAAAAATAAACTCACAGACTTCCGGTCTGGACACCATGGTGATAGCAGCTTAACAATGAAGCTCCCAGACCCAATCCATGAAAATACCTTGAAAATCAGATTTAACAGATTTTTGGAAGAGTGAAAATCAAAAGACAAAGTCATTATGCCTAAAGGAAAACAGAAGAGATCGACATTTACCAGGCCAAGACATGCATCGGCCAGAGAATCTGACCCGGAGGACATCCCCTCAGAAGCGGAGGAACTGAATGAAGCTAGCAACAAGGTTAGCTTAAAAATGGTACTTCAAGAAGTAAGACAATTCCGCTGAGAGTGTTGGGCCGAATTTCGTGAAATTAAAGACGAAATAAAAAGGACAAACAGCAGAGTGGACCAGGCTGAGGACCGAATCATGGAAGCAGAGGAAAGAATAAAAGGGCTGGAAGAAACCGTGCTGGATTTACTTAAACGACAGTCAAGATTGGCTGCACGGTGGCGCAGTGGTTTAGCACTGTGGCAGCACAGTTTTACCCTCGGCCGGGGGATCGCGGGGATCATGAGATCGTGGGTTCGATTCCAGCCCCCGACCAACAGTGAGCTGTGTGGAGTTTGCATGTTCTCCCCGTGTTGCGCGGGTTTACTCCGGGATTTCTCCGGTTTCCTCCCGCACACCAAAAACATGTAGGTTTAGGGCGCTCGTGCACGCAGCGACCAGCAGCCGGTGGCTTGTCACCAGACTGCAAACCAAGTCTACCTACGGGTACAAATAAGTAACAAAAAAAAACAAAACAAAAAAAGACTGGAGGCTAAGCTAACCGACCAAGAAGGAAGACTAAGAAGAGACAACATAAAAATTCATGGTCTGAAAGGAGTCGAGGACGGTTTCACCACAATGGCTGCATGTGTGGAATCCATACTAAGAGAGAAGTTGGAAATTCCCCAATCCACCGACTTCAAGATAGAAAGGGCGCACTGTACATTAGCCCCAAGGCCGTAGGCGGAAGCGCCACCAAGATCGGTGGTGGTGAAGTTCTCCAACTCCAGAATAAAAGAAGAGGTTGTAAGACTGGCTTGGCAGAAAAAAGGATTTATGCACCAAGAGAGAAAAGTTTTTGTGGAGCACGGCTACACCCCGGAGGTCCTTAAAAAGTGTCGGGAATACAACAATGCTAAAAAGGTACTACGAGAGAAGAAACTGCGCTTTCAAACTCTATTTCCGGCGAAGCTGCGGGTTTTTTACAGGGCTGAGACATGTCTCTACAACTCGGCGGAAGAAGCAACCACGGATATGGCGAGAAGAGGGCTCCCGGTAATGGTGTATAAACCCGCAGCAGACCCGATCGAAAGAATCAAGGTTCAAACGTGGTCCACACAGAGACCCTCAAAATCCACGAGCCAGCAGCGGGAAACCCAGTGCCAGAGCTATAAGGAAAAACTGAGCGTTTTCAGGAGGGAATAGCGATATTTTTAGTCAATCTGCGCATCCAACCCTCCTCCTACAAGGTAACAAACATTAAAGGAGATGCAGAATCAGCAAATATGAAGTGGTAAAACATTTCATGAAACAGACATAATATTAGAAACAAATAAGTATTTAAAAAAAAAACTTGTTAAAATAGAAATGTGACAATGAACCACATGATCTCTCCACACTAACAAATCCTGTATTAACGTGACTGTTTGCTGTGATGGTGGAGGGAGGTTGCACACAATTTCATAGGGTATAGGCATAAAAAAAAATAAAATAAAATAAAATCATTACAAGTACGGATTGGGATCTGAAATTCACGTTAAAAACATGGGACAACTTACAGGGGTAAGAGAGGGCCCTCAGCATGTAACAGAGTTTGAGGAATTTCCCTCAGAGCCAACGCACCAGCAAGGCTCTTCTAAGGTCACTAAAAAGACCTCAGCTCAGGAAGATCTTTTGTCAGTTTTATATACTATGTTCTTAATGTTTTTTATGTTCTTAATGTTCTTTCAGTTTCTGAGTAGTATAAAAGAGGGCCACCACACTGTTATACTAAATAAGACAACACAATGGAGAAACAGGGTGTAACCAAAATAATCTCATATAATGTAAAAGGGATCCTGAATCCAGTTAAAAGATCCAAGATTCTAGGCAAAATGAAAAAAGACAAAGCAGGAATAATATTTTTACAGGAAACCCACCTAACAGACGTGGAGAACACTAAACTTAATAGACAAGGGTTTAAAATGATCTCTTCATCTTCATATAAGTCAGGGAGGAGGAGGGGGTAGCGACATTGATATCAACCAAAATTATATTTGAAAAAAAATCAGAACACAAAGATAAAGAAGGGAGATTCAGCATGGTACTTGGTCGGCTAGAGGGAGAAGATATCACCCTGCTGAATGTATATGCACCTCCAGGGGCTAACTGGAAATTTTATAAAAATGTATTTGATCTAATGATAACTAAAGCCCAAGGTTTAGTGATATCTGGTGAAGACTTCAATCTAAGACTGAATCCATACTGGGATGCATCAGGTAATTCTCCACATCAAAATAACACTCAAAGTAGAAAAACTCGGATGCTACTAAAAGAAATGGGAATCTGTGACGTGTGGAGGGAATTCAACCCCAGTGTAAAAGATTGTACATTTTACTCAGCACCACATTCATCATACTCAAGGACTGACTATTTTTTTATGTTTAATAGAGACATTGGAAGAGTAAAAACATGTAAAATAGGACTGATGGATCTCTCTGACCACGGTCCGATCTATATGGACTTAAGTATCCAAAAATACACAAATAATACATTTTCTTGGAGGTTAAATTCAAATGTGCTGAAAGGACCACTGAAAGATGAACTGGAATCAGATATTCTCAGATATTTGGAAGAAAATGATAATGGAGAAGTATCCCCTTTAATACTGTGGGACGCATGCAAAGCTGTAATAAGGGGAAAGATTATCGCAAAATTGGCAATCCAAAAGAAACTGAGACAAGAAAAACTAATCACATTAGAGTCAGAACTTAAGAAACTAGAAAAAGAGCACAAAGACAACACTCATTCTAATGACTCTCTCAAAATTAAGGAAATTAAAAAACAAATAAATGAGATCTACACAATAGAAATCCAGAAGAAACTTACATTTCTGAAACAAAAATACTATGAAACAGGTAGCAAATCGGCAAAATTACTAGCCTATAAATTGAGGAAACAACAAACAGAGAGAACAATCTACAAAATCAGAGACCCAGTATCAAAGGAAATAAAATTTAGAATTCAGGAAATTCTTAAAAGCTTCGAGAACTACTACAAGAACTTGTACTCCCTCAAAAAACATAAAAACGCATCCGAAGTCTTCCTAAATACATTAAACCTTCCCCAACTTACTGAGTCACAAAATAAAATACTATTGTCAGAAATACAACCTAAAGAATTAGAAAAAGCAATTATGAAACTTAAAGCTAACAAATCCCCAGGAGCAGATGGCTTTACAGCAGAGTGGTACAAAACCTTTAAACAGCAACTATCCCCTCTCCTCCTGAAAACATTTAACTATGTCCTCCACACAGGGGAAATCCCCCCCCCTCCTGGAGAGAAGGGGTCATTGCAGTCATACCTAAACCTGAAAAGGATAAACTAGACTGCTCCAACTACAGATCAATCAGTGTGTTAAATCAGGACTATAATCTTTTTACCACTATCCTTGCCAAAAGGTTAGAAAATATACTGACAGACTTAATTCATTTAGACCAAACAGGTTTTATAAGACAAAGACAGACACAAGATAGCATTAGACGCGCTTTACACATAATTCATCATATAAAAAAATATAATTTAAATGCAGCCATATTGGGATTAGATGCTGAAAAAGCATTTGATTCGGTTGACTGGTCTTTCCTGTATAAAATCAGAATCAGAATCAGAATCAGAATCAGATTTATTGCCATTGTTCATGTAATACACAAACTAGGAATTTGTCTCGGTGCCATGCTGCAACATTAAAAACATAATGAGAAAAAGGGATAAACTAAAAAACTAAAGGACTAGAAACGTGCAATAAGTGTAGAAAAATAAGTAATAATAAGTAATAATAATAATAATACTAGTAATAATGAGTAGTACTAGTCAAGGCAGTTTTAAAAAATTAGCATGTAGCAGATAATGTGAAGTACCACATAGTGCAGTCAATAATGCAACAGAAAAACAGTGATGATTGACATGAGTCTGGTTGAGCTGCTGTACATAGTGCACGAGAGTCAAAAGTCACTTAGTGTTCAGCAGTCTAATGGCAGAGGGGAAAAAGCTGTTCATGTGCCGGGAGGTTTTAGTCCGAATGGACCGAAGCCTTCTACCTGAGGGGAGGGGGGCAAACAGCACGTGACCAGGATGTGAAGGATCGGCTATGATCCGGCCAGCACGCCTCCGGATCCTGGAGATGTACAGGTCCTGGAGAGATGGGAGCTCGCAGCCTATCACCTTCTCAGCAGTGCACACGACGCGCTGCAGCCTTAGTCTGTCCCTGGCAGTGGCTCCTGCATACCACACAGTTATGGAGGAGGTGAGGATGGACTCGATGATGGCCGTGTAGAACTGCACTAACATCTTGGTGGGTAGCTTGAGCTTCCTCAGCTGCCGCAGAAAGAACATCCTCTGCTGGGCCTTTTTGATGAGGGAGCTGATGGTTGGCTCCCATTTGAGGTCCCAGGTGATGGTGGTGCCCAAGAAGCGGAAGGAATCTGCAATGGTGATGGGAGAGCCTGTGATGGTGAGGGGGGGCAGGGGGGATGTGACATTCCTGAAGTCCACAATCATCTCCGCTGTCTTCAGAGCATTCAGCTGCAGGTTGTTGTGGCTGCACCAGGACACCAGCTGGGCCACCTCTTCCCTGTAGGCGGACTCGTCGCCGTTGGAGATGAGCCCGATGAGGGTGGTGTCGTCCGCAAACTTAATCAGCTTAACAGACTGGGGGAGGAGGTGCAGGAGTTGGTATAAAGGGAGAAGAGTAGGGGGGAAAGTACACAGCCCTGGGGTGATCCAATGCTGATGCTAACAGAGTCTGAGACAGACTTCCCCAGCCGCACATGCTGTCTCCGGTCCGTCAGGAAGTCGGTGATCCACCTGCAGAGGGAGTCAGGCACGTTGAGCAGGGACAGCTTGTCCTGGAGCAGAACGGGGCGGATGGTGTTGAATGCGGCGCTGAAGTCCACAAACAGAATCCTGGCGTAGGTTCCCGGGGAGTCCAAGTGCTGCAGGATGGAGTGGAGGGCCAGGTTGACTGCGTCATCCACGGACCTGTTAGCACGGTAGGCAAACTGCAGCGGGTCTAGGAGGGGTGTGGTGATGGACTTGAGGTGAGACAGGACCAGGCACTCAAAGGACTTCATGACTACAGAGGTGAGCGCTACAGGTCTGTAGTCGTTAAGTCCAGTAATCCATGGCTTCTTGGGGACAGGGATGATGGTGGAGGATTTGAGGCAGGTCGGCACGTGACATTGCTTAAGGGAGGTGTTAAAAATGTCTGTGAAGACAGGAGCCAGCTCTTTCGCACAGTGTCTCAGGGTGGAGGGAGACACACCGTCCGGCCCGGGGGCCTTGCGCGGGTTCAGTCTGGAGAACTGTCTGTGCACGTCCTGCTCACTGATGACAAGGGGAGGGGGGGAGGAGGAGGAGGAGGAGGGGGGGACCGCTTTTGATGAATTAGGGGCTGAGGAGGCAGTGGAGCTGGGTGGAGTGGGTGAGTTGGACACAGCTGACGAGGTGTCAAAACGGGCGTAATGTTGGGACAGTCTTTGACAAAGGGCTTTGTCATCCTGACCTTTAGAAGCCTGAGGCTGATAGTTGGTGATTTGCCTCAGTCCTCTCCACACAGAAGCCGAGTCATTAGCAGTGAACTGCTGCTGGAGTTTCTCAGAATACACAGATTTAGCTTTCCTCAGCTCTCTGTTAAACCGATATTTGACCTCTCTGTAGCAGTCCCTGTCTCCACTTTTCAACGCTGCTTCCTTCTCCTTCCTGATCCGTCTGAGCTTAGCTGTGAACCAGGGCTTGTCATTAGAATATCTTACCCTGGTGCACGATGGGAGGATGTCCTCCTCACAGAAGTTGATATACGAGTTCACAGTGATATACGAGTTCACATTGAATCTTATCCAGTTTCAATTTTCATAACAACTTCATTAGAACTATCCAGGCATTATATAAAAAACCAACAGCTAAAATAAGGATTAACGGTAAATTATCATCATCTTTTGAACTGGAAAGAGGATGTCGTCAGGGCTGCCCCTTGTCTCCACTGCTCTTTGCAATCTTCATCGAACCTCTGAGCCAATGGATAAGACAGAATCAAAAAATTCAAGGTATTACACTTGGTCAGAAGGAACATAAAATAGCACTCTTTGCTGATGACATTTTAATATACCTGGGGCAGCCGGACACCTCTTTTCCAGAACTAATCTCAGTTTTTTCAGAGTATGGAGATTTATCGGGGTACGAATTAAACATGCATAAAACCCAAATTTTAACATTCAACTATTACCCAAATCAATATTTACTAAGCAAACTCTAAACTAACTGGGAGATGGAATCTATGAAATATCTGGGGGTCAATATCCCGAAACAACTCAACAAAATTATAACACTAAACTATGATCCACTGATGGCAAAAATAAAATCTGATCTAGCAAGATGGAATATGATACCATTCTTGGGTACTACACAAAAAATTGAAGCAGTCAAAATTAATATACTTCCACGTCTTCTATACCTTTTCCAAACAATACCGGTAGAACCTCCCAAAAAAACATGGCAAGAACTGGACAGAAGGATCTCAAGATTCATATGGCAGGGCAAGAGACCTAGAATCAGATATAGAACCCTACAGCTAAACAAAGACAAAGGTGGGCTCGCGCTGCCAAATATCAGGGACTATTTTAAAGCCGCACAAATTAAAACTTTAGTAGAGATATGTAACCCAGTCTACACTGCACAATGGAAGGAGATGGAATGCCAAATAACAAGTGACATTCCCCTACAGGCGATAACAGGGAACAATGCCTTACCTAAACTTTTGAATAACACTAACCCGTGGATAGAGACCCCGCTAAAAATTTGGTTTAAGACAGTCAGAGAATCAAACTAAAAAACCCTATCGATTACTGCAATGGATTACCTATGATCAAGACTTTACTCCTAATAAAACAGACACTAGATTTAAAAAGTGGAAAGAGAACGGACTGATAAAATATTACGATTTTTTTAAAGGGCAAACTTTAAGAAGTTTTGAAGATTTGAAAAAACAAGGTCTAATAAATCAAGACCTTTACAGGTTCTTTCAGCTTAGACACCACATAAACAATATACTTAAAAAGGAGGATTTGGAAAGGGCCCAGTCAGGTGTTCTGAAGGTTTTCTTAATGGCATATAAAGGGATCCCAGGGATCAGATACATTTCTAAAATATACCAAGGTCTTCAAGACTTAAAAGGAGACAACACATCATATATAAAAGAGAGATGGGAAAAAGAGGGGGATTTCACTTTACAACTGGAAATATGGGAAAAGCTAAATAAACAACAATGGAAAAGTACCTCATCCCTGCAATGGAGAGAATTTGGATGGAAAAATTTGGTAAGATTTTCCAGAACACCTGCACAAAACAAATTTACTCGTAAAGGGTTGAATTGTTGGTGCTTGTGTGGTGAAAAGACTGCAAATCATTTTCATGTGTTTTGGTCATACCCAGTTATCCACCAATATTGGACCAATGTACAGACAATATTGGGGAAAATATTCAAAATAACAGTTCCCTTTTCTTTTGTAACTTTGTATTTGGGTTTACTACCGGAATCACTGGAAAGACGAGGAGAAAAATACTTATTCACTGTTTTAATATTGGCAAGTAAAAAAGCTCTAACAAAAAAATGGATGTTGAAGGACTGTCCTACACCTGAAGATTGGATTAACGTGATTCAGGACATTTATTCGATGGAAAAGTTGATATTCGCACTGAGACAGGACATGGATGGGTTCTTGAACTTTTGGCAACCCTGGAACGCATATGTGTCTTCCATTAGATCTAATCTTTGACAAATACCATTTCAATAATGGCACCTCTCTTTGTTCCAATGCTATTCAGATGCTCTTTTATTTTTTTTTTATTTTTTATTTTTGCTCTTTTTTGTTTTTGTTTTTTTTTCTTGTTTTTGTTTTTTTTGTTTGTTTTTTGTTTTCTTTAATTTCTCTTTTTCTTTCACTTAAAAAAGGGTGTTGTAATAATTATTTTTCCAATGTTGTCAAAAAACAAAAAAAAGGGAACATGTGATGAAAATGTAAACAATGCAATGCTGTAATGACATGTATACCCTTTACAAAAACTTAAATTAAAAAAAAAAAAATAAACTCATGAAACAGGCCTGGACAAAAATTATGGTACCCCTAGAAAAGACTGAAAATAATGTGACCATAGGGACATGTTCAACCAAGATGTGTCCTCTAATTAACATCACAGGTGTCTACAAACAGTCGGCCTATTTAAAGGGTGACAAGTAGTCACTGTACTGGTTGGTGACATGGTGTGTGCCACACCAAACATGGACCAGAGGAAGCAAAGGAAAGAGTTGTCTCAGGAGATTAGAAAGAAAATTATAGACAGGCATGTTAAAGGTAAAGGCTATAAGACCATCTCCAAGCAGCTTGATGTTCCTGTGACTACAGTTGCACATATTATTCAGAAATTTAAGATCCACGGGACTATAGCCAACCTCCCTGGACGTGGCCGCAGGAGGAGACGGATAATACGAATGGTAACAAAAGAGCCCAGTACAACCTCTGAACACATTCATGGTGAACTCCAAGGTCAAGGTATACCAGTGTCAGATCGCACCATCCGTTGTTGTTTGAGCCAAAGTGGACTTCATGGGAGATGACCAAGGAGGACACCACTGTTGAAAACAAATCATAAAAAAGCCAGACTGCAATTTGCCAAACTGCATGACAAGCCACAAAGCTTCTGGGAGAATGTCCTATGGACAGACGAGACAAAACTGCAACTTTTTGGCAAGGCACATCAGCTCTGTGTTCACAGACGCAAAAATGAAGCATACCAAGAAAAGAACACTGTCCCTACTGTGAAACATGGAGGAGGTTCTGTTATGTTCTGGGGCTGCTTTGCTGCATCTGGCACAGGGTGTCTTGAATCTGTGCAGGGTACAATAAAATCTCAAGACTATCAAGATATTCTAGAGAGAAAAGTGCTGCCCAGTGTCAGACAGCTTGGTCTCAGTTGCAGGTCATGGGTCTTGCAACAGAATAATGACCCAAAACACACAGCTAAAAACACCCAAGAATGGCTAAGAGCGAAACATTGGGCTTTTCTAAAGTGGCCTTCTATGAGCCCTGATCTAAATCCTATTGAACATCTGTGGAAGGAGCTGAAACATGCCATCTGGAGAAGGCATCCTTCAAACCTGAGACAACTGGAGCAGTTTGCTCATGAGGAGTGGGCCAAAATACCTGCTGAGAGGTGCAGAAGTCTCATTGACAGTTACAGAAATCGTTTGATTGCAGTGATTGCCTCAAAAGGTTGTGCAACAAAATATCAAGTTAAGGGTACCATCATTTTTGTCCGGGCCTGTTTCATGAGTTTGTTTTTTAAAATAATTCTGTTGAACCACAATTCAAAAGCATTGTCTGATTTTCATTGGTTAATTTTCATAGAATTTTTATTTATTACCTCCGCCAAGGAGGTTATATTTTCATCGGCATTGGTTTGTCTGTCTGTCTGTCTGTCTGTCTGTTTGTTTGTTAGCAAGATAACTCAAAAAGTTATGGACGGATTTTCATGAAATTTTCACAGATTGTCAGAAATGGGGTATCCTACAGATGATTAGATTTTAGTGGTGATCCGGATCACCGTCCAGAAGAAAACCGCCATTACGGAAAATGACATTTTCGTCAATAACTACTGAACCACTAATCCTATCATTGTGAATCCAATTGCTAGTCATATATTTTCATGGTCAAGGAATCAGAAAACGTACACACAAACACTGTATGGGGGGAACTGTGGCGCTAAACCGCCATTACAGAAAATGCCATTTTCGTCACTAACTACTGAACCACTAATCCTATCATTGTGAATCCAATTGCTAGTCATATGTTTTCATGATCAAGGAATCTGAAAACGTACACACAAACACTGTATGGGGGGAACTGTGGCACTAAACCGCCATTACGGTAAATGCCATTTTCGTCAATAACTACTGAACCACTAATCCTATCATTGTGAATCCAATTGCTAGTCATATGTTTTCATGGTCAAGGAATCTGAAAACGTACACACAAACACTGTATGGGGGGAACTGTGGTGCTTGGCAGAGGTCTGTGCTCTCCGAGTGCTTTTCTAGTTACCACTTTTGTCAGATTCATGTTACAGTATTTCTGTGACCATTGTGGGTTTTTCTTTCATTAACAGAGGTGTACTGTAGAATATGTAGAAAGAAAGTGGCTGACAGCACTTAGCCACTCCTTAAGATCTCAGTTATTCATTGTGGAATATGTATGTGTGCCGCTGGGAATCTCAGGGTATTTCTGGCTACAGCTTGGAGAGCTAGTGGCACGCCTCTTGAGTGAGGCTAAAAATAAAGCTCGTACTCTGAACCTCACGTGAATTCCTGTGTATCTTCAACATTTCTACATGGTGTCAGAAGTCAGCCTCTGCCCAGCATGTCGCAGAACCTCCGACAGATTAATCCACTCATCTTTGACGAAAACATCGCGGACAACTGGGTCAAATTCAAGCGCGAATGGCGCGTTTACAGCATCGCAGGGCTAACGTCGGCTAGCAAACAGGTGAAAGCGTACACGCTCCTCAACCTCGCCGGTCCCGATGCGCTGGACAAGTACGACACATTCACCTTCGAACAAGACGAAGATCCGGAGGATCCTGACACACTGGTAAAGAAATTTGATGAAATTTGCCTTCCTATAAAAAACGTCATTATGGACAGACATGCGTTCAATACTACAGACCAGAAACCACACCAGTCTATCCAGTCATATGCAGCCACGTTAAGGTCTCTGGCCAAGAAATGTGAGTTCGGCCCGTTACATGATGAACTGATTAGAGACAGGTTGGTGTGTGGCGTCCGCGATGACACCCTCCGCACCCAGCTTCTGAAAGAAAAGAAATTGACGCTAGATGCAGCCATGGAGATGTGTGTGCTACACGAGCAATCTGAAAAGGGCAACATGGAACTAAAGAAGGAAAAAGACGACAAAGAAATGAAAAAGGAAGGAGATCTGTGTGCAGTGCAATTCAACTTGTGCTCAAACTGTAGTGGGCAACACCCACCCAGTCGCAGCAGCTGCCCAGCTTTCAATAAACGCTGCAACTCGTGTGGAAAATGGAACAACTTCTCCAAATGCTGCAGATAGAGCGGGGAGCGTAAACCCAGCGCACAGTAGTAGTAGTAGTAGATTAGTTTATTTGACAGGGACAGTGCAATAAACATAGACAATTAATCAAAGACAATCAATCTGATGTGTTGCACATAGAGTGTAGCGTGGGCAGCAGTCGAGCAGACCACCCCGCACCCCACGCAGAGGAGGATACGCGCACAAAACAAGCGAACTGGACACAGAGACCGCACATGACCCAGCCGAACTCTTCTACTGTGAAAGCGTGGAAACGGCTACAGACAAGGGCAAGATATTCACCATGCTGTCATCCTCCACCACCGGAAAACAACTGAAAATAAAGATTGACACTGGAGCTCGGTGCAATGTGATCTCCAAGGCCACTCTTGACCACACCGACCCCAATGCGGACATCGACCACAGCCGTATAATCAACCTCGTGGCCTACGGAGGACAGGTGATAAGAACAATGGGCGTGGCTACTGTGCATCTCACATGTGGGACATTACACTTTCATGTTGTTGACAGTGATGTGAAACCTCTTCTCGGTCTCATTGATAGTGTAAAACTGGGCTTTGTGAAACTGGGACCAAATATGCATGCACTCCAACAGGGAGCGCCAGAACTGGCAGAATACAGAGACTTGTTTGACAACAGCACTGTAGGCAAGCTTCCAGTGGTGTACCACATGTGTCTGGACGACACAGTGCACCCCACGATCTGTGCTCCCAGGCGGGTACCACTAGCAATGAAGGACAAGATCATTCAGGAGCTCAACAGAATGACCAAGCTGGAAATCATCAAACCAGTCCACGAACCCACAGAATGGGTATCTGCAATGGTGGCTGCCTGCAAGAAGGATGGCAGCATCCGGCTGTGCATCGATCCAGTCCATCTCAACAAAGCACTTCTCAGGCCCCACCATCCCATGAAAACAGTTGAACAAGTGATAGCTGACATGCCGGGCGCCAAAGTGTTCAGCGTCCTAGACGCAAAATGTGGATTCTGGCAGGTGCCACTCAGCAGCGAGTCCTCCAAACTGACCACATTCATGACACCAGTGGGCCGGTATGCTTTCCTCCGAATGCCCTATGGGATATCGACGGGGAGTGAGGTGTTCCAGAGGTGCATGGAGCAACTCTTTGAAGGGCAGCCATGTGCAATTGTCGTCGACGACATCCTTGTCTGGGGCAGCACTACAGAGGAGCATGACGCGCGTCTACATCAGGTCATGGAGAGAGTGCGTGCCGTCAACCTCAAGCTGAACCCAGACAAATGCCGCTTCAGGGTGTCTGCAGTCTTATACGTGGGGCACCTGCTCACCGACCAGGGGATCAAACCCGATCCTGCCAAGACTGCCGCGGTTCGCCTGATGCCTCCCCCAGAGGACAAGCATGGGGTCCAGAGATTCCTCGGCATGACAAACTACCTGTCAAAGTTCATCCCAGGCTACAGCAAAGTCACAGCACCCCTGCGTCAACTCCTCCTTCAAGATGTGGACTGGGTCTGGCAGGAGCATCACACAGCGGCCTTCAACAAACTCAAGGACCTTCTCACCAGCCCCCCAGTCCTCCAGTATTTCGATGTACACCAGCCAGTGGTGCTGTCTGCTGATGCCTCTCAGCATGATCTAGGGGCTGTCTGCCTACAAAACAACAAACCTGTGGCGTTTGCCTCTAGAGCCCTCACGGAGACAGAGGGGCGCTACGCACAAATAGAAAAGGAGCTCCTGGCTCTAGTCTACGCCTGTCAAAAATTCCACGACTACATATATGGCCGTCCTGTGACAGTGGAGACCGATCATCAGCCCCTCATCACCATACTGCGAAAGCCCCTCCACTCTGCATCCGCTCGCCTCCAGAGAATGATGCTGAAGCTGCAGCGTTACAACCTTCAGGTTACCTACAAAAGAGGCAAAGAACTGTATGTTGCAGACACCCTCTCACGTGCACATCTGCCGGCTGCTGACCAGATCGACAGTGCTGAGGACTACGATGTCATGACGGTGGAGGTGCTCTCCTCAAGAAGACTGGAGGAACTGAGACGTGAAACACTGGCAGACTCTACATGCCGCCGGCTAGCTGAGGTCATCACCACAGGCTGGCCTGACTCGTCAAAGAAACTGCCTCATGATCTCAGACCATTCTACAGCATGAGAGATGAGCTCACGACGGACAATGGCCTGCTGCTTCGCGGTCTGCGCTTCGTCATCCCCCACTCTTTGCGACACTACTACGTCAAACAGCTGCATCAAGGCCACCCTGGCCCCGAAGCAACAAAACGCAGGGCCAGAGAAACCATGTTCTGGCCCACAATCAACCAGGACATTGAGAATGAGCTCTCCAAATGTGCTCCATGTAATGCACTGCGACCTCACCAGACAAGAGAGCCTCTGCAACTACATGATGTACCTGACCTACCGTGGGCCCTCACAGCAGCTGATGTCTTCGAGTGGGAGGGAAAAGAACACCTGGTGCTTGTCGACTCGTACTCTGGCTGGTATGAAATGGATCAGCTCCCCAACACCACTAGTGCAACCATCATCACCAGGCTGAACCGGCACTTTGCCACACACGGTGCACCTCAGCAGCTCATGACTGACAATGCTGCATATTTCACTAGCAGGGAATTCCAGGAATTTGCCCACACATGGGACTTTACCCACGTCACCAGCAGCCCCCACTACCCACAATCAAATGGGTTAGCTGAAAGGGCCGTTCGTTCAGCCAAACACCTGCTGGAGAAATGTGCACGTGATGGTACAGATGTCTATGTGGCCCTACTCAACATACGAAACACACCAAGAGATGGACTGCCCTCGCCAGCGCAGCGTTTGCTGTCTCAGCGCACAAAGACCCTCATTCCCATGACCAAAGCAATGTACCTACCCAGGGTGCAAACACAGGTGCAGGCTGCTCTCACCCACGCAAGGCAGCGATGCAAGGCACACTACGACAAATCAGCCAAACGCCTAACACCACTGCAAACAGGGAACACGGTCAGGATGCAGACGGCCAGGGGATACGACCGGCTCGCAGTGGTCACGGGAGCTGCAGCACAACCCAACAGCTACCAGGTCCAGGTCGGGGATGCCATGTACACAAGGAACAGATGTCATCTGCTACTCACCCCGGAGACCTACACCCCTCATACACCAACCCTCCCATCTAGCACCACTCCAGACCGACCAGCGGATCCATAGCCTGTCGCCGCCCAGCCAGAGGCGGCCCCAGCCCAGGAAGGTGTGATCATCACCCGCTCAGGAAGAGTATCGAGGCCCAACACCCTCTACAAAGACTACACCACCTAGACACTTCCACTCACTCACTGACTCACTCACTCACTGACTCACACTCACACACACTCACTCACTCACTCACTTAAAAAAGTGTCACTGTACAATGTCACTGTTCATTCTTCATGCACGTTCTTATCCACGTTAAGTTAATGAATTTGTAATATAGTTGAATATTGTTATTCTGGCATTCCTAACTTCCCCTCATGTGCCTTACCCTAATAGGAGCACTTAGGCTGTTCTTTTATCTGTCAAAACTGCTAACCTCCCCTGTTTGTTATACTTTATTGAGAGGGGGGATGTAGAATATGTAGAAAGAAAGTGGCTGACAGCACTTAGCCACTCCTTAAGATCTCAGTTGTTCATTGTGGAATATGTATGTGTGCCGCTGGGAATCTCGGGGTATTTCTGGCTACAGCTTGGAGAGCTAGTGGCACGCCTCTTGAGTGAGGCTAAAAATAAAGCTCGTACTCTGAACCTCACGTGAATTCCTGTGTATCTTCAACATTTCTACAGGTACCAACAACTTTGTCCACGTGTGTATACTTTGTATCATTCATTAATACTCCCATACGTGACATATTGTACTGAAGTATGGGGAAATACATATAAAACAAACATATATCAGGTCTTTATGCTTAAAAAGAGAGCTATTAGAATAATAAACAAAGCTGCTTACAGGGAATCAACAAACCCACTTTTCTTAAATTAAAAGCTCTCAAGTTGAAAGATCTGGCTGATTTTAAAACTGCAGTAATAATGTTTAAAGCGAAGAATCTATCACTGCCCACAAATATCCAAAAGTTGTTCCAAATAAGGGAGAAACAATATCATTTCAGAGGAACATGTATATTTCAAAAACCTTCAGTGAGAACTACCACCAAGCAACACTGTGTCTTAGTGCAAGGAGTCAGACTGTGGAACGCTTTTGGACCCTAATTAAAATCATGTACAACGCTTGGACAATTAAAACAAAAACTAAAGGAAGAAATACTCCAAACATACACTACCGTTCAAAAGTTTGGGGTCACTTAGAAATTTCCTTATTTTTGAAAGAAAAGCACTGTTTTTTTCAATGAAGATAACTTTAAACTAATCAGAAATACACTCTAATATCTAATATACATTGCTAAAGTGGTAAATGACTATTCTAGCTGCAAATGTCTGGTTTTTGGTGCAATATCTACAGAGGTGTATAGAGGCCCATTTCCAGCAACTATCACTCCAGTGTTCTAATGGTACAATGTGTTTGCTCATTGCGTCAGAAGGCTAATGGATGATTAGAAAACCCTTGTGCAATCATGTTAGCACAGCTGAAAACAGTTTAGCTGGTTAGAGAAGCTATAAAACTGACCTTCCTTTGAGCAGGTTGAGTATCTGGAAAAAATTATTATTTCAAATACAAATCATTATTTCTAACCTTGTCAATGTCTTGACTATATTTTCTATTCATTTTACAACTCATGGTGGTAAATAAGTGTGACTTTTCATGGAAAACACAAAATAATTGTCTGGGTGACCCCAAACTTTTGAACGGTAGTGTATATACAAAACGATATGTAAAATTACATAAGGATTATCATATCCAGTCTGTGTTGTGCTGTTGCTTAGGTTTTTGTCACGTTTTGTCTTGGCTTTGTTCTGATTTGTAATCACTTTTATTTTATTTTCCTTTTGAATTCTTAGATGGAACATGGGTGGGCAATATAAGCTGCGGCTTCAGCCATCACCCATTTCGGATAACTTATGTTGAATTGTGTAATCCGAGGAGTTATTGTTTAATTTGCCTTGTTGGATTTTTTTTCCCCTTTGTTATATTTTATTTTATTGTATTAAATTTGACTTTTTTTCCATATACGATTTACATTTTTGACCATAATTTTGCAGAGCCAGAACAGAACAATAATTTAGCTCTGATTTCTAAGAATTTTTTTTTTTATAAAATTACATTTTGTCATGAATCTGGGTTTGGCTTCAAACCCAGTTCTACTTATTGTTATGTTTTGCCCTATTTTCCACCTGGCGCTTCAGGGAACTATTTGGCATCTGCTCCCTGATAGCTTGGGCACGCCCCCTCCTCCTGTCAAGTGCCATCAGCTGTAGTCACGGGTGTTCACACACACACACAGACACACACACACACACACGCACACGCTCCATTCATTCCCATTCATACGCTCATACACGCTCTCTCACACACCAGGCTCCAATTAAGTTCAGCCCATGCTTTCTCGCACCGGCAATCTCTTTCCTCGTTAGCTTCAGGAGTATTTGTTCACTGCTATTGTGGAAAGAGATTGTCGGAGCATTCACCTCCATACGCGGCAGCTAGCTCTCCCCAAATGAGTTTTCATCACCTGCTAATTATTCAGCCAGCACCTGAAGTTCGGTTAATCCCTTGGTGTGAGCGGCTGATTCTGCTACCCTCTTTGTCCTCTAGACTGCACAGTTCGCTCCGGGATCGCTCCAGCCCTGTAAGTGTCATGATCGCCTTTCTTTTTGTGCGTCACTGTCCTGCAGCACTAGGCTCCATTTTTGACCGGGCTGTAGAGCATCCGGCTGGCGCCTTGTATGTCTGCTGGCCTTCACTCCATCAATTGCATCTCCCTGTATTTTTGTGGTAAACTGGACTTGTTTCTTTATTGTTATATTTAATAAAATGGCACTTTCTACTTCCGCAATTGGGTTTTTCATTCTCTCCCTCGTGCATCGTGTAATGGCATATGGGGGGTTGTGACAGAATGCTCCGACCGGACAGAAAAAAAACCCAGCTGAGTAGATGTGTGTTTTTTCTTTTTTCCCTTCCACACCTTTTTCCCTTCCTCCCAGACTGTAAACATGGGGGTTCGGACGGAGATGGAGTTGGAGCGGGAGCAGTACTTGTTGTGTCTCCTGGAGGAGGTTTTCTCTTGGACGCAGAAGCCCCGTTCCTCCCCGACAGTTCGACAGGCTCGGGACACCGCGAGGAGGGTCATGGAGTGAGACAGCCTTTGGGATCGTCCGGAGGCAATGGAGATCCTCTGAGACATCTTCGCTGCACCATGTGAGGAATCGGCTGAGGATCTACCAGTGCTCAAGCTCCTCGCGACCACTTCGCTCTTTTCTCCTGAGGATGTGGGGCCACGCTGCATGGGTGACCCGCTGCCCGGCACGGTGCTCCGTGTTCCGGATTATCTCATCCCCGAGTCGCCCAGGAGGAGGAAAGAGAGGAAGCCCCGCCGCAAGAAGCGTCTAGCCCCGCTTATGACAGCTTCGCCTCCCCGCTCTGAGCCACGCTCCGCTCCGTCATGGGAGGAGATGGAGGAACACAGGCGGGCTCTCCTGTCTGAAACGGACCTCATCTTGGAAGTGAAGCTATGGCTCCTCCCAGAGATTGCAGAAAGACTAAAGGAACTTTCCCCGAGGGAGGAGGAGCCACAACCCGATGAGGAACTCCAGGAGAGCAGAGAGGACGCCTCGGAGGCTGCTGGGGACCTCCAGTGCCAGGAGAACAGGCAAGTTTCTTTTCATTCAATTTTTACGGTCAATGATCAATTTTGCCTGCCTCCTGGCAAGGAGACTCGGGGTGTGCAGTCCCCTGAGTGCTCCACTCCAGCGGCATATAGTGCTCTCGTGCCTTGTCTCACTGACTCCTTTCTATATGCCCCTACGAGCCCATCGGTCCTGGATCCAGGTCGCTCGGGAGAGGAGGAGCTGGAGGGCCTGGTGGGTCCAGCCCATGGGCCAGCGGAAGGGTCGTCCACGGCTGCCACATCAGAGGAACTGGAGGCACGGAGGATGGTGCCCGAGAGCACCACAACTGCAACCACCATCACGCCCGCTGCAGGGGCCGCCGCAGTGGAGTCATCGCCCGGACCAGACCTCCAGCCAAGGGGACCCTAGGCGTCGTCGTCAGAGTCCTGGACGACGGTAGAGCTTAAGCACAGGCAAGTAATCTCTCCTGTAGTTCATTTGTTGATGGTGGAAGGATCTTGTCTGGCTTTTGGGGAGGGGAGTCAGGTGCGGCTCTCAGCTGCATCTGGACCTCCCTCGCTGGGCTCTGCCACTGCCGGTGACCCTAACTGTTCTTCCTCTCCTATCCCCTTCGAGCTCCACCTTAGCGTCGCCGGAGAGGAGCTGCCACCACCTGAGCCACCCACCGATGACGAGGCGGGCCCAGGGTTCTTGGAGGAGGCCGATGGGGATGAAGCACCCGATGGACCAGGGGAACCTGCGCACCCTATATCACCGGAGTCCTGGACAGCAGTGGAGCCAGAGTTCAGGCAAGTGTGCTCCATTTTGTCAGTAATGTCAATGTTAATGTCACACTGCCCGACTCATGGTGAGGTGGACCCGGGGCAGCTCACAGTAGCCCTCGGGGCCGCAACACCGGGCTCTGCCGCTGCCGGCAACCCTGACCTGGTTTCTCTTTTCCTCCCTTCGGGCTCAGAGCCCCTGGCCGGGGTTGCCAGAGAGCTGCTAGTGTCGTTGGAGGCCGTCGAGGATTGGGGTCCAGTATCAGGTAATGTGAGGAGCATCACCTCCCTTGCCGGGGAGGCCACCGCAGGAGCAATGAGGCTCCCGGTGGGGGTCACCACAGGTGCAACAGTGCTCCAGCCGGAGCCCACCGCGGGTGCAACAGAGCTACAGCTGGAGTCCACCGCTGGTGCAGCAGAGCTCCAGCCAGAGTCCACCACCGGTGCAGCAGAGCTCCAGCAAGAGTCCACCACCAGTGCAGCCACGTCCCAGACCGGGACCATCGTGGGTGCTACGGTCCCTCTGCCCAAGCCTTGAACGGCAGGGGGGCTCCTGTTCCTTGGTTTGGCCGCCGATGTTCCTGAGTAGGGAGGCTGCCTCTCTGCCTTTCCCTCCAGTTCTGGTGGCCCCACCATGCTGGTCGGCCACCCAAGAGACTTGGCTTATGGGTCGAGTGGTCCATCGGTCCGGGCAGGCTCCCAGACACTATCCCACAGGATGCCTGCTGGACTTGGGACTTGGGTAGGCCACCCGATCTGTCACTCCTCACCATGCTGGGGGCCTGGGACTCTGGTCGACCCCCTGAATTTTGGACTTCTGGGGAGGGGGGTAAGTGTTCCAGGTTGGGAGTCATTAGGAGGTGTTTGCTTGTTATTCTGTTTTTTACTGGTTATGTTTTCACTGGTTGCTTCCCTCCTAACCGGTTTTCCCCCACCTCCCACCCTGGGTTAGTGTTTTGTTACCGGGGGGAGGGGGGGTTCCCTTGAGGGGTGTTGTTTCTTTTCTTTTTGGCTGATGGTACTGGGGTGTCTGGTACCTACCCCTGGGGGGGGGGGGGCTGTCATGAATCTGGGTTTGGCTTCAAACCCAGTTCTACTTATTGTTATAGTATGTTTTGCCCTATTTTCCACCTGGCGCTTCAGGGAGCTATTTGGCCTCTGCTCCCTGATAGCTTGGGCACGCCCCTTCCTCCTGTCAAGTGCCATCAGCTGTACTGTCACGGGTGTTCACACACATACACACATCCACACACACTCACATGCACACGGTCCATTCATTCCCATTCACACGCTCATACACGCTCTCTCACACACCAGGCTCCAATTAAGTTCAGCCCACGCTTTCTCACACCAGCAATCTCTTTTTTCATTAGCTTCAGGAGTATTTGTTTGCTGCTGTTGTGGAAAGAAATTGTTGGAGCATTCACCTCCATACGCGGCAGCTAGCTCTCCCCAAATGAGTTTTCATCACCTGCTAATTATTCAGCCAGCACTTGAAGTTCAGTTAATCCCTTGGTGTGAGAGGCTGACTCTGCTACCCTCTTTGTCCTCCAGACTGCATGGTTCGCCCCGGGATCACTCCAGCCCTGTAAGTGTCATGACCGCCTTTCCTTTTGTGCGTCGCTGTCCTGCAGCACTAGGCTCCCTTTTTGACCGGGCTGTAGAGCATCCAACTGTGCCCTGTATGTCTGGTGGCCTTCACTCCATCAATTGCATCTCCCTGTATTTTTGTGGTAAACTGGACTTGTTTCTTTTTTGTTATATTTAATAAAATGGCACTTTCTACTTCTGCAATTGGGTTTTTCATTCTCTCCCTCGTGCGCCGTGTAATGGCGCACAGGCGTTTGTGACACATTTAATGAAATAAATTAACTTAAACTACCAAAGATGCAGTTATTTTTTTTAAAAAATATTTCTATATGTTTATAGTTGTACTGCGACAGCACAGCAACTCACCCTTGGTCGGGGGATCCTGGGTTCGATCCCAGCCCCTGACCAACAGTGATCTGTGTGGAATTTGCATGTTCTCCCTGTGTCTGCGTGAGTTTACTCCGAGATTTCTCCGGTTTCCTCCCACATGCCAAAAACATGCAAGTTAGGTTAATTGGCCTCAAACTGGGGATTCTAAATTGTCCTTAGGTATGATTGTGAGAGTAAATGGTTGTCTGTTTCTCTGTGTTGGCCCTGCGATGGACTGGCAATCTGTCCAGGGTGTACCCTGCCTCTCGGCCAAAGATGCTGGGATAGGCTCCAGCGCCCCCCGCCCCCCCCCCCCCCCCCCCCCCCGCGACCCGAAAAGGATTAAGCGGAAGAAGATGGATGGATATAGTTTTTTTTTTTTTTTTTTTTAGAACTCTCCTCACCAACCAGACAGCAGGAAAAACCTCCCTTATTTTTAAATCTTTAAATATTTTTAAATTTGTCTGAAGGCTGCTGACAGATTAAAATCATTGACTTCCTGAATTTTGGTCATCTTAACTTGCCAGGTACATAATAATGACCATAAATTATTGTAATGGCTGGTGAAGTAGATCCTCAGCGATTCAGTCACTCTTGCCTCTTTCCCTGCAGTCTGACCACACCTGTTTGCTCAGCAACTTATTATTGTTCCTGTTACCAGTGGGTTAAAACCACCATAAATGCCTCCACTGCTTACATACCTCTTCTGATTTTTTTCCGCATTTAAAGTACTTTAATAAGCTCATGCTTCTCTCGAACAATGAGTGAGACGCTTTGCCTGCCAAATGGAACTGTCACGTGGGCAGTGAACGTCACAAGTTGCTCCTCAACAATAAGGGGTTCATGGGGGGGAGATGGAAGGTGGGGAGGTCCAGGTGGTCGGTGTGCTGCTGGTATTAAAACGGGTGAAGAAGGTGTTAAGCTGTTCTGCAAAGGAAGTTGGGTCTGGGCAGTTGCCCATGGCAGGTTTTGGGGTTCTGCCCATCATGCTGTTTAGACCCTGCCACACCTCTCTCGCACTTCCTGATGTTAATTTCTGCTCCACCTTATTCTTATAATTTATTTTAGCCAGCTTCGCCATCCTCCCAAAATCTTTCTGCAGTTCCTTCACCCTCAGCTTGTCTCTTTGTAAGAAAGGTTTTTTCTTTTGGACCAGGCAGATTTTCATATCCCTTGTAACCCATTTCTTATTGTTTGAGCGCATTATTATATGGTGGGTGGGAGTAACAATGTCCTCACAGAATAAGATGTAAGAGGTCAGCACATCTGTCACCATGTTAAAATCACTGCCACAGTCATTGAAGAATAGATCCCAGTCTGTCACTTAAAAGCAAGCTCTCAGTGATTCAGCTGCGTCTTTATTCCAGACTCTGACGGGTTTTTTTATGGGTTTACCCGTTTTCAGTTGTGATCTGTATTTTGGCAGTAGCAGAATGACGTTGTGATCTGAACGTCCAAGAGGTGGGCATGGTTTGGAGATGTATTCCCCAAGGACATTACCATAACACAAGTCCAACATGTTTTCCTTTCTGGTGGGAATTGTGACATATTGCTCCAGATTGGGCAAATATGTGGTGATGTCACATCTGTTAAAATCCCCCAGTAAAAACACAGGCTGCTCTCCAGTCTGATTGGCAGCTCTATTGTAACAGTCAGTTATGTGCTCTGCAGCTCAATTCATAGTGTTTGCAACATTCAGTCTCTCTCACTGTGAAGTTTGTTGCCCACTTACTGTTGACAGCCATGCAGAGCCCGTGTTAATTTCCGTGTTTTTTCTTTGTCCCTGTCAGCACGAATGATGTTAAAACCTTCCAAATCAAAGTCTATATCTTCAGAAAACCATGTCTCCGTGAAACAGAAAAGACTGGTCTGGCGGTAATCCCTATCATACCTGATCAGTGTGGTGAATTCTTCACTTTTGTTCTTCAGCGAACACACGTTTGACAGGGTTATGGCAGGTAATGGGAGGCGGCTGCCTCTCCTCCTCAGTCTGTTTCTTATTCCTCCTCTCGACCCTCTTTTCCTTCGTATTCGCTTCCACTTGTATCCACGGATTAACTCCGCAGGTATGTTGTCATCGTGGAGCGATGTCAGTGCGGGACTCTGGCACCAAGCGGCTCAATTCCAACAGGTAGTCCCGCGAATAAACAAGCCTACCTGGGATGGTGGTGAATGGCTGCGCCGGTTGAAAACAAAGTCTGTTTGCGCACCACAGATTCATGAGAAGCAGCCAGGCACAGGCCAGGTAGAACACTGTTTCGATTGCCATTTCAGCAAGAGCATAAAAAAAAAGACAGAAAACATGCAAAAACAACAATAAACAACAATAATGCTTCCACTCATTCAGCAGTGTCAGGAGTCACTCTGACAGAGTAGCGCCCCTCTGGTGGGGCCTCTCTGGTGGTAACTGCTGCTTATATATACTCCCTGCTATCCTTGCATTTTTTTGCTTCTGACAGTCAAACTGCACAGACTCTTGACTGGTTGGATCCTGCTGGCACCGCCCTCTCTTCGTTTTCCCAGTCTTCAGCCTGGAGATTTGGAGCTCAGCACCCAGTTTGACCCATTGGGTTTCTGGACTCAACACTGAAGCCTTGCACTCTCCATTCTATTGCCTTCATTACGGGTTGTCATCTGGTAACAGTGCGTCTAGTGCCAGTGAGAAACGGACTGTATCTTTATTGTTTGCCGCTTTGCTAATAAGCAAACACTTAGCATAAGTTGATATATAATATGTTTAGACTCATATCCAAGCCTGTGTTAGCAGCTAAAGATGTATGTTTACTCCAATGATCGTTTGTGACTTAGTATAGTTTCATCATATAATGCTCTCTTTGGTCTCTACTTTACGTACATGTTTAGTTACTCTGATAGAAACAGGGCAGACTGCCTTGTTGGCTGTATTCAATATACGATGCAGTGCATGCGCCACTCTGTGCTCCTAGAAGGTGTGGCAGTCTAAGGATGCATTTTTCTGGATAGCCAATAGAGGGCAATATTGGACCACAAATGGCAGGCAAATGATTGGGGATTTGTCAGCCCTACGGCAGCTTCTAGTATCTGTTCGTTTGTATCCACCTTATTCCTGGGGGTGCCGCTGTAGGAACGATTATGGGTGGAGCTTCCGGTTTCAGCTAACATAGTGTTAAATCAGTCAGTAAGAGTGGAGTAGCAGGGGTATTTAAAATAGCATTTTTAAAAGTTTTTCAAATTCATTTTAATGTATAGTCCACATACGTGTTTTGCACTCTTCTAGTTTTTGTATTCTTTGAATGTTTTGGAATAGTTCTGGTACTTGCTGGTGTTCATGGTTGTACCAATAGACTGGATAAATGGAGGCCTCTCACCACACGGTGACAGATGACATCCAAGCACGGTGTTGTGGCGTACGTCTGCTCTAAGGTAAATTTGATTATGTCCAACATATTTTAATAGAATGCAGCCGACTTTATTACAATGGAGACGTGCTGGTCTGAATGCCCACCGTGTCATTATGAGTACAGGCAACAAGAAGTCATAAATCATGACTCTTTCTTTGGTGGCGGCAAAGTCCTGGGAAAACCCCATCAGTGCCTGGTGTCATTGAAAAGCTTAGAAATCATACTTTCTAAAAATGCCTATGTTTTTGTGGAAGACTTAACTCCCTACCGATCGAATGCGAGTTTTCAACCTAGCTAAAATATAAACAAATCGTCTTTTTCTGGGTCGGTTTTCGCACACTTCCTACAAATTAAATATCATTTTGAAGTTCTTTCAATACAGAATATGGAAATAATGTTACATCAGTTTTGAAAATGTCCTCAAAGTGACTCATTTTGCCAGCACGGGTCCTTTGTTTACAGCGTTAGCACCTTAGCAGCGGTGCTAACAGAGCTACTCTCTACGAGGCCACTTTTTAAGGTCATTTTCTCATCTCTCAATAGTCGTGGGAAGTGGTACGATTATATTACTGTTTAGAGGTGCAAGAGGCCGTGTTCCCGCATTTCTGATGCTGAAGTCATTGTTTTTGAACAAGCAAAAGTGTCCCGTTTCAGTGACAACCATATGTTCTAAACTAGTACCGGTACATGTGTAATGAAAGTTGAATCTCATCTCATCTCATCAAGTTGCTACCATAATACACGCAAGGCATCATGGGGCCTAGGAATAAGGTGGATTACTGAATTTGCTTAAGTTCTGGCACCTTTTATATATACTTCTGTGTGGATAAGGTGTATATTCGAGTTCAGTAGTAAAATCAGTATTTTTTTATGCTTATAGCATTTTAGTAGAAATATCTACAAGCATGTTCATAACTGTTCTTCTATTTTATATGTCCATCTATACAGAACCACTGAGTCTGCCAGACAGCTGTAAAGACTGTAATTGTGGTGGTGACTAAATAAGTGACTGAACTGAAGAGACATGAGTGATTCTGATCGATCACCTGCTGAGTGTTCTCAATTAAACGATCCAGCATATTTTAAGCAGAGAAGATTTATTTCCCCCACATGCCAAAAACATGCAGGTTAGGTTAATTGGAGACTCTAAAGTGGCCCTAGGTGTGAATGTGTGTGTGAATGGTTAAGGGATAGCGCCGTATCGTGGCTGCTTCATCCATCCAGGTGGTGGATGACCCTCAATTTCCCCTCTGGGGATCAATAAAGTATACTAAATCTAAAAAAATCTAAATAATGTAGCCATTATTGTTACATTATGTTCTATTTTGATTTGCTAGGGGATTCTACACTGCTACAGCATCATTCTAAAAGGATATTTAGTGTAAGAATGTCAATTCTTTTTTTATTAAGCGAGAAATTTTTCATTTTCTGCAGTGCGCCATCTTCATTTACTCTGACCCAGTAGCATATTCAGTGATTCTTACACCTCTGAAATAATCTCACAAGTGTTACTTTTATTATATCAAGGTTATACAAATAAACCTTATGGTTGCTGAGATATACTCAATTATTTTGGGCAACCTATTTTCAAGCAGGAGCTATAAAAATAGGCCTGGGGCTTAACGGGTTAAAGAGCATCTTTAATAGTATTGATAATGGTAATAAAAATGTTAACAAGAAACCAAACAATAACGATTTAATAAATGTGTTGGCTCTTGCAAGACTTTCATTTCAGTTCACAAAGATTCATTTCTCAGTGCTCACAAAGCACTTTTGAGGGGTTTTTTTGTGATACTGTAGATTGCTGTTCTTATTCTGTTCTTATTATATGATAATAAGAATCTTATTACTTTATTACCGGTCAGAGTAATATCTTATTACTTTATTACCAAATATTATTACTTTATTACCGGTCAGAGAAGTTTAATAAGAATAATAAGAATCTTATTATATGATAATATAATCTCTTCTTATTATATGATACCATGCAAAGCCTGCTTGTAAGAAAGACATTTCTTAAGACTGTAATGTGTTGTGAGTACATTCTAATAAAACTTGTGCCTTATGCAAACAAAAGCAACAGTGGTGTACCAACAAATGGATTTATTATTTTCAAACAGGTCACACAAATATATATGCAGTTTACAATTTTACACACACCATCAAACACCATGCTTTATTAATCAAACTAGTCTTTTCCAGCTTCAAAGACAAGTTTGTAAATTTGAAATTTCACTTCCAAGTGATGGCTTGGGATTCTTGATGCCACCCTACCAGAGTGCATGTGGAGAGTGCTACAAGGAATGGGAAGAGTGAAAACACACGCCTACGTGGACAAGTAGCGTTAGGGGAGCGAGGAAGAAATTTATAGCTGCAGGACCATGCTTCAGTCTGGGCAACATGTGAGTTGTGAACCGGGGCGTTGTCTTGCAGGAGGTGGACAACTTTGGTCAACATGCCACATCACTCGGTTTTGATGGCCTTCTGCAATATCTGCTGCATTGAACTGTAGTAAGTCCTGGTAACTGTGGTACCCTTTGCCAGGAAATCCATCATCAATACTCCATGTCGGTCCCTCTAAGACCGTGAGCATTTTCTTGCCCACCGAGGGTTGAACGCATGCCTTCTTCAGAGGTGGTGAGTTATATCGTTTCCATTGCTTTAACTGGAGTTTAGTCTCTGGATCATAGTGATGGACCCATGTTTTGTCCTGCGTGATTAGTCTGTCAGAGAAGTCCTACTGGTTTTCTTGGCACATGGCCAAAAGAGCCAGGGAGTACTTGACTCACTGCTGCTTCTAGAGAGGTGTGTGAGCAACTGGGGAATTCATCATGCAACTTCTACATGTGCAAAGGGTCATGGATGATTTTTTTTCCACAGACGCCACACTTGAACTTGACATCTTGGGCTAGTTGGTAAACAGTTGTGTTGGGATCCTCGAAAATGGTGGCCTCCATTTGCTGGATGGTGTCTTCATTAATAGCGCACTGTGATTGCCAGGAAATGGGTACCATTTCCACCAATGTCCAGCCACACTTGAACTGTCGATGCTAGTGCTTGACTAAATCATATGATGGAGCATCCTCCCCATAAGTCTCTTTCATCTCGCTGAACGTCTCCAGTGGTGCGCGGTCCCTAGAATCTGATGACAGATCTGCTTTCTGTGATGATTCGCTCTGCCTGTCTGATTCTCCACAGCTGCGCGCACACCTGCTCTCCCTCATCATCGGAGCTATTTAAGCCGTGCTGTCCACAGGTCAGCACGGAGTCGTCTTACTCCTTGGTCTGATGAGACCAGCACACGTCTTCGTCCAGAGTCTTCCTTCTCGTCATCTACGTCCCTCCTCCCGGAAGCAATTGCAACAGTTCCTGAGATTCGCCAATTTCTACTGCCGCTTCATCAAGAATTACAGTATTGCTGCCCTTCCTCTGACCCGCCTCACTTCCTCCAAGGTGCCCTTCCGGTGGACAGAGGAGGCAGAGGCGGCCTTTGTCAACCTGAAATCTCAATTCTCCTCTCCTCCGATCTTGGCACAGGTGGATCCCGCTCTGCAATACCTGGTGGAAGTGAAAGCCTCGGACTCTGGCGTGGGAGTCGTGCTGTCCCAGCGCTCCCCGGTAGAAGGCATGATCCGCCCCTGTGCATTCTTTTCCCATCACCTCTCCCCGGCGGAGAGGAATTATGACGTCGGGGACAGGGAGCTCCTGGCGGTCAAACTTGCGCTGGAGGAGTGGTGCCATTGGCTAACGGGGGCTTCCCATCCGTTCATTGTCTGGACAGACCACAAAAACTTGGAATACCTCAGGATGGCCACACGTCTGAACGTGCGCCAGGCCTGTTGGTCCCTGCTTTTTGGTCGTTTTGATTTCACCATCACCTACTGTCCCGGGTCCAAAAACACCAAGCCTGACGCCTTATCCAGACAATTCACCTCAGATGCCGCAGAGGTATCAGAGCACCCCATCATCCCCCCGTCATGCATCGTGGGCGCCCTCTCGTGGGGTATCAAAGAGAAGGTCCTGAGAGCACAGGAGACTGAGGGGGGCCCGGGCGGGGGACCAGCGGGGAGGCTGTTTGTTCCATCTGCCGTCCGGGGTGAGGTGATTAATTGAGCTCACTCCTCCAAGCTCTCGTGCCACCCTGGGATGGCATGCACGGTGACGCTTCTGCAGAGGACTTTTTGGTGGCCTTTGCTCTGGAAGGACACCGGAGAATATATCCACGCCTGTCCCCAGTGCGCCACCGGCAAGACGTCCTCCTCTCCTCCGGCCGGCCTACTTCACCCTCTCCCTATCCCTGGCAGGCCCTGGTCCCACGTGGCCCTGGACTTCATCACCAGTCTTCCACCCTCTAACCATCACACCGTCATCCTCACCATCATGGACAGGTTCTCGAAGGCAGCCCACTTCATCCCCTACAGGGGTTGCCCATGGCAAAGGAGACAGAGGACCTGCTCATCCTTCACGTGGTGAGGCTGCACGGCATCCCCTTGGACATTGTTTCTGACCGGGCGCCCCAGTTTGTTTCTCAGGTGTGGAGATCTTTTTGCAACGCCATCGGGGCTATGGTGAGCTTGTCATCAGGGTATCACCCGCAAAGTAATGGACAGTGTGAGCGGGCCAATCAGGAGTTGGAGGCAGCACTGCGGTGCATCGCCACCACCAACCCAGCGTCCTGTAGCACCCACCTCCCGTGGGTTGAGTATGCCCATAACACCACCGTGTCATCAGCTATAGGCATGTCCCCTTTTGAGGCCTCTCTGGGCTGCAACCCTCTGCTGTTTCCCGAGGAGGAGGGGGACATTGCTGTACCATCCGTTCGAGCCCACCTGAGACGCTGCCGCCGGTTGTGGAGAGCTACCCAGGCCGCGCTGCGGCACACGGCAGAACACAACACCACGATCACCAATCGTCACAGGATGCCGGCTCCACCTTACCAGGTGGGCCAACAGGTATGGCTCTCGACTAAAAACATCAACCTCAAGGCCGAATCGAGGAAACTCTCTCAGCGGTTTATTGGGCCATTTGCAATAACCCATACTGTGAATTCTGTAGCTGTGCGCCTAGCCCCCCCCCCCCCCCCCGCATCTGTCCCACCTTTCATATCTCTCAGGTAAAGCCGTTCTGTTCCAGCCCTCTGTGCTCTCCTCCTAAGACACCACCTCCACCAGTGGTGATCGATGGCAACCCGGCGTGGAAGGTCAGCGTCATCCTGGACGTCCGTCGCCGGGGTCGTGGCCTGGGTCGTGGCCTGCAGTACCTGGTGGACTGGGAGGGCTACGGCCCTGAGTGGAGGTCCTGGGTGCATCCCTCCTTCGTGTTGGATCCTCAACTCATCAGGGACTTCCATCGGACGCACCCAGGTAGGCTAGATCAGTTGCCAAGAGGCGCCACGTAGGGGGGGAGTACTGTGATGATTCGCTCTGCCTGTCTGATTCTCCACAGCTGCGCGCACACCTGCACACCTCATCATCGGAGCTATTTAAGCCGTGCTGTCCATACGTCAGCATGGAGTCATCTTACTCCTTGGTCTGATGAGACCGGCACACATCTTCGTCCAGAGTCTTCCTTTTCATCGTCTACGTTCTGCAGAGAAACTTGTCTTACTTCATCATTCATCTGGAAGGGCTCACATCTCCCCAACAAGTAAGCCATCTCTTCCTTCACCATTATTCTACGTTCTAATCCCCTGTGCACAGGTGGAGATCCGTGGCGGTGGACCTCTCCCTCCTGGCGGCGGACCGAGTGGCACTACACCTCGACAACACCACTATCATCTTCATCCGCAACCGGGACAGTGGACGCTGTCTTCCTGGCCGGGTCCTTCGGGACTAACCTGAGCTCTTCACCATCTCATCGACAGTAAGCCCTAACATCACTGTACATTCTCTCCTGAGTTCAGACACTAATCCTCCCTGTCTTTGCTCATTCCTAGGGTTGCCAGGCTGAACAGTGCTCAGCTCGCCCCGGCTGCAACACCTACACATACACGCACGCACACACACACTCAGCATTCAATAAAGATAATTGAATCTACTTTTGAGCCTGTGTCTGCTTACTGGGTCCTAAAAACATGTCACTTTCACCTGGCTCCATTGTCACACCTTACTCCACTTTAGCACCCGTAAAAGTGAAACTCTTAGGAGTAGAGAGCTGCATTTTACCATGTGACCTGTGGAGATGTGTGTAATTTTAGCCTCCTAGAAAAACACTGAGGATATGCTCAGCACACTGTAAGGAAGAGAAATAAGGATGGAGAAAAACGGAAGATGTAAAAAATAAGCAGAACACAAATGTTAAATGGGAGACAAAGAAGAGAGAGCTCATGGAACAGCTGAAAGAATCAACAGAAGAGAACATTGCCCCTTAGTAGACAAAGAACTTAAAGAGCCCCTATTATGACCTTTTTCCAAATGTAGACCAAATGTGGGAAATGTAGTTCCCAGAGGTTTGAATGAAATATCTGTAACATTCTTCGGTCACAACACAACAGGGTTTAATTATTGCAGTACCAGTTTACATCCAGCTGAAGGAGCCTTCCTCACAATGAGCTGTTTTTTGTGCATTTTGCTTTGAATACTAATGAGCCCCAGTTCACTTCATCCTTCCTCGTCATTTCAGGAATCTAGTGTTGATGCAGCCATCACCATTTTGAGGCTAATGTTAGATGACTATCAGCTACTAGCTTTGGTAGAAAACAGCCTGAGACAACTAACATTAAATTGGCTGAATGTGGGAATGTAAAAGTCCAAATAAAGCACTATCAGAAACAGGAGTGTGTGGTCTGAGTGGGTGACATGACTGTGTTGTATTTTTTTCTCTATATCCTGCAAAGACTGTGTTTATATCTTAATTAGAACATATTATGAATATGAAAGGTCATCCAATCCAGCTTTATTTGTAAGCACTTTAAAATCAATCAAAGTAAGTCATGACAGTAAAATCTGACATGACCAAAACATTGGAACTGATAGAAAAATTCCATATTATTTACATTATTATTGATATTAATAATGTATTATCATATTTGAAAAGTATCATACCTTTCATATGCCATGTTTAATGTTTATATGTGCATTCCATATAGGATAAGTTTATATATTCTTGGTCTGTTTCTGTGAGCAATTTCAGAGAGTTCAGACTGAGGATCAGTACAGGGTTAGTACATGCATAAGGAATGATCTAAGCCATTTATTATAATCTCTTTGACATATCCTGTTTTGGGTCACAGGAATGCACAGGAACTCCTCATCTTATAGATTAGTGTTTTATGGACGTTCTGTTTGATTTACATTCTTGTCACCAGAGTATCTGTGATGTCCGCCTGGATAAGCGCAGTTATCAGGGCTTTCTGTCTGTCTCTCTCCTTTCCTTCTCTTATCCCATCTTCCCCCTGCTTTCTCCTACCTATATACAGTGGGGCAAAAATGTATTTAGTCAGCCACCAATTGTGCAAGTTCTCCCCCTTAAAAGATGAGAGAGGTGTCCAATTTTCATCATAGGTATACCTCAACTATGAGAGACAAAATGAGAAAAAAAAATCCAGAAAATCACATTGAAGGATTTTTAATGAATTAATTGGTAAATTCCTCGGTAAAATAAGTATTTGGTCACCTACAAACAAGCAAGATTTCTGGCTCTCACAGACCTGTAACTTCTTTTTTAAGAGGCTCCTCTGTCCTCCACTCGTTACCTGCATTAATGGCACCTGTTTGAACTCGTTATCAGTATAAAAGACACCTGTCCACAACCTCAAACAGTCACACTCCAAACTCCACTATGGCCAAGACCAAAGAGCTGTCAAAGGACACCAGAAACAAAATTGTACACCTGCACCAGGCTGGGAAGACTGAATCTGCAATAGGTAAGCAGCTTGGTGTGAAGAAATCAACTGTGGGAGCAATTATTAGAAAATGGAAGACATACAAGACCACTGATAATCTCCCTCAATCTGGGGCTCCAAGCAAGATCTCACCCTGTGGGGTCAAAATGATCACGAGAATGGTGAGCAAAAATCCCAGAGCCACACGGGGGGACCTAGTGAATGACCTGCAGAGAGCTGGGACCAAAGTAACAAAGGCTACCATCAGTAACACACTACGCCGCCAGGGACTCAAATCCTGCAGTGCCTGACGTGTCCCCCTACTTAAGCCAGTACATGTCCAGGCCCGTCTGAAGTTTGCTAGAGAGCATTTGGATGATCCAGAAGAGGACTGGGAGAATGTCATATGGTCAGTTGAAACCAAAATAGAACTTTTTGGTAAAAACTCAACTTGTCGTGTTTGGAGGAGAAAGAACACCATACCTACTGAAGCATGGGGGTGGAAACATCATGCTTTGGGGCTGTTTTTCTGCAAAGGGACCAGGACGACTGATCCGTGTAAAGGAAAGAATGAATGGGGCCATGTATCATGAGATTTTGAGTGAAAACCTCCTTCCATCAGCAAGGGCATTGAAGATGAAATGTGGCTGGGTCTTTCAGCATGACAATGATCCCAAACACACCGCCCGGGCAACGAAGGAGTGGCTTTGTAAGAAGCATTTCAAGGTCCTGGAGTGGCCTAGCCAGTCTCCAGACCTCAACCCCATAGAAAATCTTTGGAGGGAGTTGAAAGTCCGTGTTGCCCAGCGACAGCCCCAAAACATCACTGCTCTAGAGGAAATCTGCATGGAGGATGGGGCCAAAATACCAGCAACAGTGTGTGAAAACCTTGTGAAGACTTACAGAAAACGGTTGACCTCTGTCATTGCCAACAAAGGGTATATAACAAAGTATTGAGATGAACTTTTGTTATTGACCAAATACTTATTTTACTGAGGAATTTACCAATTAATTCATTAAAAATCCTTCAATGTGATTTTCTGGATTTTTTTTTCTCATTTTGTCTCTCATAGTTGATGTATACCTATGATGAAAATTGGAGACCTCTCTCATCTTTTAAGTGGGAGAACTTGCAAAATTGGTGGCTGACTACATACTTTTTTGCCCCACTGTATATATATATATATATATATATATATATATATATATATATATATATATATATATATATATAGACTTAGAAGAATGGATCCTTTAGGTATTCTAAGCATGTCTGAATGCCATGCTTTGTAATTTCTCCCCCAAAATGGCCATTGGGGTGACTCCTTATATTTTTGTAATAAATGTACATACATTCAACTTACCGCCTGATTTTTGACTTTGAATAAATTAAGCTCAAAATAATTCTAACAGAACAATATACAGCAGTATACAATGAGAACTTAGCACTCTTGGACAGGAATGACAAACCACTGCATGGGTTTTAATTGGCTATTGAGTGTTGGGGAAGTCTTTATTTGATCAGGTATATTCAGGGCTGCACACACCTTCAGGCAGTTCTTTGTTACAAGTCATCTTTTTCCCCACATAGCATTTATGAACATGCCACATAATGGTGCAAAAACTTTTTCTAGTTGAAGATAAACAAAACATGGTAATCATTAGTTGTGAAATTAAGGTCATAAAACTCAGAGATTGGTTGATCTTTAAATGGTGTCATTAGGGCACAAAACATTTGGGGGATAATGCCCACCTGCAGTAGAGAAGAAAAGAATAATGCCCACTGTTGATGGAATGAAGGATTTCTTGTACTGGTCAGTGGGACAGTACAGAGAAGAACTGGAATTTCCAGAAGTGGTGAAGTTTAGAAAGGGCTCCTGTGATCACAGTAGCTTAGCCAGTGGAGTTTGATATGAAGCAGTTGAATGAATGAATGAATGAATGAATGAATGCATGAATGAATGAATCTTTATTTCAGATGGATTAGATTAAAAGATTAAAAGAAAGGAACAGAATAATATAACAAAGGGAAAAAAATCCAACAAGGTCAAATTAAACAATAATTCCTCGGATTATATAATTCAACTTAAATTATCCGAAATGGGTGATGGCTGAAGCCGCAGCTTATATTGCCCACCCATGTTCCATCTAAGAATTCAAAAAGAAAAGAAAAGAAGTGATTACAATTTAGAACAAAGCTAAGACAAAACGTGACAAAAAACTAAGCAACAGCACAACACAGACTGGATATGACAATCCTTATGTGATTTTACATATCGTTTTGTATATATGCTTGGAGTATTTCTTCCTTTAGTTTTTGTTTTAATTGTCCAAGTGTTGTATATGATTTTAATTCTGGTCCAAAAGCATTCCACAATCTGACTCCCTGCACTGAGACACAGTGTTGCTTGGTGGTGTCACGTGTGGCTCTAGGGAGCCACACACAATGAGAGCCAAGGGCGAGCCAGTAAGTTGTGATGTTTATTGGTGACAGGGGTAAGGGATGAGGAAAGCACAGATGCTCATACACAGTTACACTCATGGGCAGTTCAGCAACAGAGTTAACAGTTAACAAGGTGGCGCTCCCAAGTGATTCGGTAAGACAAGTAGAGGGCTAGCGCCGGACATGGGGGCACAGAGGCACAAACACTTCTTACAGGAAAACACTTACGAGAAATGCTGGATGATGAGACAAGGGCTGGCACCGGACGAAGGGGCTCCAGCCTAGTAGTGCTTATGTCGCAGCCCCGAGTGATCGAGGCTGCTCCTCTTTATCCTCATTAGCAGCGCCCCAGCTGATGAGGATTAATTGGCCCCAGCCGTCCCGTGACACTGACAGCTGGGAGCCAGCTGAGACGCTGCCCAATGAGAGGCAGGGATGAGAGGGAGCATGGGCTGAGCGCTGAGCCGGCGTCTCACCCCATGGTGACAGGTGGTAGTTCTCACTGAAGGTTTTTGAAATATACATGTTCCTCTGAAATGATATTGTTTCTCCCTTATTTGGAACAACCTTTGGATATTTGTGGGCAGTGACAGATTCTTCGCTTTAAACATTATTACTGCAGTTTTAAAATCAACCAGATCTTTCAACTTGAGCGCTTTTAATTTAAGAAAAAGTGGGTTTGTTGGTTCCCTGTAAGCAGCTTTGTTTATTATTCTAATAGCTCTCTTCTGAAGCATAAAGACTGGATATATGTTTGTTTTATATGTATTTCCCCATACTTCAGTACAATATGTCATGTATGGGAGTATTATGTTGATGGCTTAAGTGATTATGCGGGAGAGTTCTGTTTTGTGTTTGATGGTGAGGAAATTGTACCAAAATGAGATGTTGAATGCAGAGGTTGCGCTAGACTTTTTTTTAATGTCATTTTGACAGACAGGCTGATAAAAATTCTGTCATAATATATTATTATCTGTTGGTTTAATTGACTTTAATTAGATCACTCTCAATGTAATCTGTCAAAGGACAGACAGCTTTCAGAATTTTCAGTCATTGCTGAAAAAAAATCTGTCAGTGAAGGGCAATTTTCAGTTAATGCAACCTCTGGTTGAATGTATATGGATTAAAGGTGGACTTTGTAGAAATTGCAGGTGATTATTGGCAATACCAGATGTCAGTAACGGACCTTCATCCCCTACAGTCGTGAAAAAATTAGGACACCCCATTAAATATTCAGTTCTTTATTAATAAATGTTCACATATTTATGTCTAACCTTGTTTTGTAATGGCTTGCTCTGGCTGCCTATTCTCCTTCGCTGCGTGCACCCCTGCTCTGCATCGCGGCCAGGGTGATTTAAATCACGCTGCCCTGGGATCAATGCGGCGTCGTCTGTCTACACTCCATGAGACCTTCTCTCACCTTTGTCGTTGTTCCTGAGTTTTCTAGCCACAGTCTACCTTCGTCCTCACTTCCAGCCTCAGTCTACCCTTGTCCTTGCATCCTGCCTCCTGCCAGCTGGCGTCAGGAAGAATCTCTCCACAGCTCAAGTAAGCCCTCGCTCATTCTCCTAAAATCCTCTCTGTCCCCTGTGCACAGGCGGAGTTCCGTGGCAGTGGACTTCCCTCCTCCCTGGCGGCGGACCGAGCTGCACTGCTTCACTTCTGACACACCAACCTCCTTCAGCTGCAGCCGGAACAGCGGACATTGTTCTCCTGGCCGTAGCCACCGCGCTGATCCTGAGCCTCTCTACACCTCCACAAACAGTAAGCCCTGGACTGAACTGTACTTCTCCACCTGTGACTGCCACTAACAGTCCTTGTCTCTGTCTGTCCCTAGGGTTGCCAGGTTGTACGGTGTTCTGCTCTCCCCCAGCTGCCACAAGACCACACACCCACACACTCACACACCTTATTGTTATTCAATAAATATAACTGTATCTATCTCTGAGTCCGAGTCTGCTCACTGGGTCTATTAACCATATCATGTTTTTGTTTTTATTTGCATTTTTTAACATTTATTTTAGCCATTTTAAGTGAGAATGAATGTGGAGGTGTCCTAAAAAAGATGGGGGGTATTCTAATTTATTCCTTACTATTTGTTTAGAGATACATTTTACAGAAAATTTGAAAAAAGTCTTTAATTCATTTTTAATTGTTTAGTTGTGTTACATGAATCTCATGTTACATGTATTTTTAACATTGATATTAAATATCCATATGTCCAAATTTGTTAACACACACACACACACACACACACACACACACACACACAGAGGCTTATACAGGGTGTCCTGTTTTTTTTTCACATGACTAGGCTAAAATGAATTTGATAAAGTTTTTTTTTTTAACTGATGACCCATGAAGACTTCATCAAGTTTGTCTACTCCAAATGAACCAGTAATTAACTGTTATCATTACATGTTCCGCCCAACTAGAAATTAATGTAATTAAGTTAAAACACAGGATCTTTAGTTCTGAGATGAAAAGTGGCTTATACAAATCCTGCTGGTGCAACGTGGTATTTATCACTTTGTCAGCCTGGCAAAAATCATAAATGAATTCATAGCTCTGCAATATCATAAATTATCATATTTGGCATTATGATATTTGGTATGCCTTTCATTCATCATGCATGTCTGTGTGGTGTTCTGCAAACAATATGGGCTACATAGACAATTGGAGCTCATTTTGGAGAAAACCTGGTATTATTATTATTATTATTATTATTATTATTATTATTATTTCAACTCAAAGCTCAGTCATGGAGTTCCACAGGGATCTGTGCTAGGCCCTACTCTTTTTAGTTTAGATGTGCTTCCGTTAGGCAGCATTATTAGAAAGCACTGTATACATTTTCATTGTTATGCAGATGACACACAATTATACCTGTCAATAAAGCCAGATGATAGTAATCAATTAGCCAAGTTAGAAGCCTGTCTTAAGGAAATCAGAGCTTGGATGACTTGTAATTTCCTGATATTAAATTCAGATAAGACGGAAGTCATTCTTGTTGGTCAAAAAAAACCTTAGAAATACCTTTCCAAATCAAACTTTTAGTTTGGATGCGGTTACTCTTTCTCTTAATAGCTCTGTGAGGAACCTTGGAGTTATTTTTGATCAATATCTGTTTTCAATTCACATATTAAATTTGTTTCTAAGACTGCCTTCTATCATTTGCGTAATATTGCCAAGATTAGGAGCATCTTGTCTCAGAGTGATGCTGAGAAACTGATCCACGCTTTTGTTAGCTCTAGATTAGATTATTGTAACTCTTTATTATCAGGTTGTCCTAAAACATCTTTAAAAAGTCTTCAGTTGATCCAAAATACTGCAGCAAGAGTTTTAACAGGTACTAGAAAGAGAGATCATATCTCTCCAGCTCTGGCCTCCCTTCATTGGCTTCCCATAGAGTTTAGAATTAAGTTTAAAATCTTCTTCTCACTTTCAAAGCTCTAAACAATCAGGCCCCTTTTTATTTAAAAGATCTGATACAACCCTATTATCCTAACAGAGCACTACGCTCCCAAAATGCAGGATTACTTGTAATACCTAGAATCTCCAAAAGTACAATGGGAGGCAGAGCCTTCGGTTATCAAGCTCCTCCCCTGGAGAACCAGCTGCCAATCTGGATTCGGGAGTTAGACTCAATCTCTGTTTTTAAGAATAGGGTTAAAATCTTCCTTTTTGATATAGCCTACAATTAGGGAGGGATCATGTGTCTCTGAACCCTCCCTTAGTTATGCTGCTAATAGGTTTAGTCACAGTGCTGAGCACGGGTGGAAAGCCATGCTCAGGCTTTAAGTTAATTTTGATTATTTTCTGTATTTCCCAACTTCAGTTTATAATTTGTCTGGTTGGTCTTGGTTGTATTTTGTTATTTGAATTGTTTTTGTTTCTGGTTGTTGATTAGTACTCCTGTTTCTTAGTTTCTTATTCCTAGTTCCATCTAGGTTCTTATTATGTCTTTACCATCTAGTTCTTGTATTATTATCTGCCTTTGAGACACAACCTGCCTTTACCTTCAGCCCTCCTTCTGTATATCGTTTTGAGTATTGTATTATTTGCGATTCTCAGTCCTCCGTCTCGACATCGTGGGGAATGCCAGACCAGGGAAAGAACACTGGAGCAAGAAGACTGTGGAGAGCAGGTCAGCGAACTGTGGGTAGCTCCATAACCCGGGATGCGCCTCCAAGATCCCAACTGCTCCATCCAGGCTCTCCAGCTTCTCCTTTGGTCCCTGGGAGGCAAGGGCGTCATTAACGAAGTCCTGGATGAACTCGGCGGCCCATTCCTCCTCCACCGTGGGAAACCCCGCTGCCGTTCCTTTTCCTCGGCAAGACCCGGGCATGACGCTCTCCAAAAAAAACAGGTCAGTCCAGAAAAACAGTTTACTATGAAAATAGTGATGTGTGGGTGAAGCCGCTTCATTTGTAAAGGACATTTCAAGGTAACAGCTGTGTTTTATATTAAATTGTTTTCCTTCTTGCAATACTCTTAACTTTAGTGTTATGTGTGTTTTATAGTTGCTCGTTTGCAATAACTCGCTGCCATCCGTTTTAAAGTGAAATGCCGATTCCACATTGCCAGAGCCATGCAGGGCGTAAATTACACTAACAGCCGGTTTAACCTTTGGATTATCTTAGCGACTTTGAGCCTTTTGTGGTGTACTGACTTGGCCATTTTATACAAAGGTGGACTCTTCAACACTTGAGACTTTTAAATGGAACAGCAACCCCTTAAAGACAAAGCCAAAGTAAAATTTTAACATTTTTGTATGGAATCTGGTCCGTCCCATGAGGTACTTGGAATGTTTGCGTGCAGGTGATCTGCAGGCAGAACTCCATTAAGGAATCCAAAGATTTTTATTCTTTAACACTCCCAGTTGTATTCAGATTGATTGTTTTTAGTTCAAGTCTTAATTAAGTTGGTTGCAAATAAGATAAGATAAGCCTTTATTAGTCCCACAATGGGGAAATTCCAGGATTGCAACAGCACAGGGATAGCAACACTCAGAGCAACAATCAGAAGGCAAGAAACAACAAGAACATCTAGTAAACATATGTACATATTACTATAAATATATATATATATATATATATATATATATATATATATATATATATATATATATATATATACGTATATATATATAGACACACAGTGCGGAGCATTATGGTTGGTGGATGTGCAGCAGAAAGTCTAAGCTCTCTCTCCGCAGATGCGGCGGGCCAGCTGGAAGTCTTTGGGCATGATGGTGACCCTCTTAGCGAAGAACAGACCCACCAGGTAGGCCTCGCTGGCCTCCTGCAGAGCCATAACGGCGAAGCTCAGGAAGCGCAGGTCGGTCTTGAAGTCCTGAGCGATCTCCCTCACCAGGCGCTGGATGGGCAGCTTACAGATGAGCAGCTCCGTGGATTTCTGGTAGCGACGGATCTCTCTCAGAGCCACGGGCCTGTAACGGTGAGGCTTTTTCACTCCGCCGGTGGCCGGAGCGCTTTTCCGAGCAGCCTTGGTGGCTAGCTGCTTCCTGGGGGGCTTTTTCCTCCAGTAGATTTTACGGGCTGTCTGCTTGGTTCTTGCCATCGCTCTTTATTATTCTGTCTTATATTTCTTGCACGCCGCCTAAACTCCAGCCCGGCACTCGCATCGTTTTCGTTACAGCTCCCGGTATGTTGAGTTTCCCATTAGCACCGGGTGGCAGCCGAGTGCTAGCTAGCACCAGCTCCTCCCTGCTGTAACGTCTCCCGCTGTAAACAGTGGCTCCGTCCGCCGACTCGGGAGACCCCTGGGGCGATCTGTTTGTCCGTGATATATATATAGAGTGAAAGGTGTAAAAAGAAGAAGGAAGATTAAAAAAAAAGGCTGTTGCAACAAGCAGCCGACTCGTGTGGTGCCGCCGGTCCGGCGGAATACTCTGCTTGTTTGAATTAAGATCTAAATGCTGGGATAGGCTCCAGCCCCCCCTCCCCCCCCTGCGACCCAAAAAGGATTAAGCGGAAGAAGATGAATGAATGAATGAATGTGATCAAATGAAATTGTATGTTAAACAGCATACTGTATGATATAGTGTAGTTAGAAATCTACTATAAGTCAGTTAACATTATTCTTAAAATGATGTTTTAAAAATTCAAAGCAATCAGAAAGTGGCCCTAAGGACTGGAAGAGAAATAGAAAAAAAAATCAAAATTTAAAACTGTCTTGGGTTTAAGTGTCCCCGGAAGCTTATTTTTCCTGAAATTGTGACTTAGATTAACCATTATAATTCAATAAGTGACTCCGTGAAACACTCATGGCTGCTCTGTTCATTCACAGACCAGAAAATTCACGCTGTTATCCTGTTAAATCAAAGGGAATCTTCGTTCTTTTGCATGTCCTTTTGTTGATAAAATTGTGTTAACAGGTCTGAGGAGTTGTTAGTTCCTGTCCAGCAGGTCAGTTGGGGGGAATGGGGGTATCAGTGCTGCTGTTAAAGCCACGTCACCCTTTAACCCTTTGGTTTCCATCTCAGCATCAGCTCTGTTTGAACTGTCCTCAGAAGGGAACATGTAAATCAACAGAGGTGTGAAGTTTGTCCCAGCTATTCTCACTGATGTCATGGGGGGTGATCTGTTGGGTGTCATGGGGTGTCATGTGTTTACTCCTCCTGGGTTAAATGGATTATTTCTGCTGCTGTGGATCACCTATTCGTCTTCTTCTCCTTTTTGCTGCTGATTAGTGCAGATCTTCAGGATTTAACACCACCAAACACTACCATTTAGTTTCTCCTCACGGCTGTCATTTAAAAAAAATGGCCAACACGCCAATTTATCACATCCTTTTTCATGTAAATTAGAAACATTCTTTTGTAAATGTGAGGATTTTTCTCATAAATTTGCAGGATTTTCCTGCAGAGTTACAGCCATTTTACTCAGAAATATGCAGCTTCTTACTTGAAAATTTGCAGCTTTTTGTTATTCATAATTTTGCAACTTTTTCCTCATGAATTTAGAACTTTTCTTACTCTTGAATTTGCAGTTTAAAAAAAGCTTAAATTTGTAGCATTTTACTCAAATCTTATATTTGCAGCATTTTAGGTTGTAAACAGTTGGAAATTTACACCTTTTTTGTCTTTTTGCTAAAGTTACAGCTTCTTACCCATAAAATTCCACTTTTTTTGGTCAGAAATTGGCAGCTTTTAACTGAGACTTACATCCCCTTTTTTCTTTCTTTTTTTTTTTTTTTTTTTGTCAGGTCAGGCATTGGCTTACTTGCTACTGGATAACCATGAAAACCAGTACTACCTGTCTCATGGGTCGGGCCGTTGGCGACTCAACCGGCATCCCCGCCCTTCCGAGGGCATGGAGGGCGAAACAGGGCATCCTGGCAGAACTAAAAACAATATCTGCCACAGGTCTGTGGTGGACCACTCCCAGTTACACGGGGTGAGACTGGACATCCTGGCAGATAAGCACATCTGTCGCAAGGTCTGTGGTGGACTTTTGCCAGTCAATGCATCGTGACATGCACTACACAAAGAGTAGAGATAAACAAACCTATCATCTGGTCAGTCACTGTAACAGATACTGGAGTCAGTTTGTCTTGGCTTGTCCTTGCCACTAATAACACCTTTATCTGCCAAGAATGTGCTGCTAGTCCAGCAAAAGCTAGTGGTACTCAAATACTTTGCAAGCAGTTTCATGAAATGGTCAGTCAGAAAGCAACTCATACCGGCTCGGACGTCGCCCAGGCTTACAAGGTCCACGCTGATCTGTTCACACTCTGACAGGCAGCGAAAAGTAAGCTAGGAGCAGGAAGACAAAAGAAGAGGAAAACAGCAGCCTTGTGTGTAGCAGAAGGGAATGTATGCACTCTGTTCGACAGAACAACATCACAGTGCCCAGAAAGACAGACCACGCTTGTGGCCCTGGAAATGAACAAGTACAATGTAGACATAGCTGCAGTTAGTGAAACAAGATTGCCTGGATTTGACAGCTTGGAAGACCATGGATACATCTTCTTTTGGAGTGGGAGATCAACTCAAGAAAGGAGAGAGACAGAAGTGGGCTTTGCAGTTAGAAAGGAGATAGCAACATTGCTTGATGAGGAACCGGTGCCAATCAATGACAGGATAATGAATATGAGACTCCCACTACAGCGGAAGATGTATGCCACACTCATCAGTGTATATGCCCCAACAATGACCAACACAGAGGAGGTGAAGGAAGAGTTCTACAGTGATTTACATGAGACTATCAGGCGTGTACCGAATGATGACAGGCTGATACTCATTGGAGATTTTAATGCCAGAGTTGGTTCAGACACTGAGAAATGGAAAGGAGTGCTAGGCAGTCATGGAGTAGGCAAGTGCAATGCTAATGGAGAACTTCTACTTGCACTATGTTCAGAGTACAACCTTGTGATACACAAGGACATACACAAGAAGACATAGATGCACACAAGATCCAAGCACTGGCACTTGTTAGACTACATCATAGTCAGGCAGAGAGACATAAGGGATGTATTGGACACCAGAGCAATGAGAGGCATGGACTGTGGTACTGATCATGTTATGCTGAAATCTAGATTAAGGATTTGGAGATGAAAACAGCACTGCAGGACGGGTGCGAAGCCACCACGGAAGCTAAACACTAGTGCACTGAAAGGCCAAAAGAAGCACGAAGAACTTACACAGGAAATGGATGAAAACTTGAAAGACTGGGACAGCAACAACTCAGAGAATGACATAGAAGAGAAATGGGCAACACTGAAGGATACGGTGTATCAGACTGTGAGTGATGTATTAGGCCACTCTGAGAGGAAACCTCAAGATTGGTTTGATGAGCATGATGAACACCTGAAGAAACTACTAGAAGCGAGGAATACAGCTAGGCAGGAAAACCTACAGTGTAACACAAGGTTGAAGAAGAAGAAATACTCAAAGGCTCAGAGTGAGCTACAGAAGTACACCAGAGAGATGAAGTCCAACTGGTGGGATGAAAAAGCAGAGGAACTTCAAACTGCAGCAGACAGGAAGGACATAAAAATATTCTTCAAAGGTTTGAGAGAAATCTACGGCCCTAAACCAAGAGGACTGATCCAACTGAAGGCTATGGATGGTGAAGCGGTTTTGCAGGAGAAAGACAAGCTCCTGGACAGATTTGCAGACCACTTTGACCAACTACTAAACAACCCTGGAGATCTCACTGAAGAGGCTAAAGAAGCTCAAGTGCAGCAACCAGGTGTATCAAGTCTGGATGAACCACCAAATTTTGATGAACTAATGGCAGCTATCAGAACAACACAGGATGGTAAAGCTCCAGGAAGGGATGGAATTCCAGCAGAAGTGTGGAAATTTGGTGGTGTTCAGCTGACCAGCTGGATTTTCGATCCAAGATGGCGCCCACAGTGGCCGCCATGGTGTCTCGCTGCGCCCTTCTTTGTTTGTTTTTGTTTGTCAATTGTGTGTCTGCCTGCTCTTACACCCGTGAAGAGCTTCTAAATATCAGGACTTTCACTCCCACGGACCTACTCCCAGTTTTTTTAGCTCCTGCCGCCGATCTGGTTCACTGTTTAGCTCAAAAAGTGAGACGGTGAAAGAGAGGAAGGCGAGCGGGCGCTCTCATACGGCTTCGCAGGAGAGGCACGCGCATGGCTTTGCCTGGCATATTTCTCTCCAACGCCAATTCTCTCTCTAACAAGGTAGATGAACTGAGACTGCTGATGCATTTTAAGGACTTCTCTTCCTCGTCTGCCCTCTGTTTTACTGAGACCTGGCTCAGGGAAAATACACCGGACAGCGCGCTGCTCCTCGAGGGTTTTCAGCTGTTTCGTGCTGATCGTGACACAGAGCTCTCCGGTAAGTCCTCAGGAGGAGGAGTCTGCTTTTACATTAACAGCAGCTGGTGCTCTGATGTAACGGTGATTTCCAAACACTGTTCTCCCGCCCTGGAATATCTTTTTATTAACTGCAAGCCATTTTATTCCCCGCGGAAGTTTGCTTCATTCATCCTGGCCGCTGTTTACGTCCCGCCCAATGCGGACGCGCGCGAGGCTCAGCGCGCGCTCGCAGATCACATCCAACATACGGAGCGGACTTTCCCGGACTCTCTGGTTATTGTGGTTGGCGACTTTAACCAGAGCAACCTGAGCCACGATCTCCCCCGATACAAACAGTTTATTAAATGCCCCACCAGAGGAAAGAACACGCTGGATCACTGTTACACTACAGTGAAGGACGCGTATCGCGCTGTTCCCCGTGCTGCGCTCGGACTATCTGATCACGTGATGGTCCACCTCATTCCCACATACAGACAGAGACTGAAGCTCACTAAACCTGTTGTGAGCACTACGAAGAAATGGACCAGTGAAGCTGAGGAGAAGCTGAACACATGCATGGAAATAACTGACTGGGGCATGTTTAAAGGAGCCACGCATGATCTGGATGAGTACACGGACACTGTGAACTCATATATCCACTTTTGTGAGGAGAGCATTCTTCCATCGCGCACCAGGGTGAGTTACTCCAACGACAAGCCCTGGTTCACAGCTAAGCTCAGACAGATCAGGAAGGAGAAGGAAGCAGCATTGAAAAGTGGAGACAGGGACTGCTACAGGGAGGTTAAATATCGGTTTAACAGAGAGCTGAGGAGAGCTAAATCTGTGTATTCTGAGAGACTCCAGCAGCAGTTCACGGCTAACGACTCTGCTTCTGTGTGGAGAGGACTGAGGCAAATCACCAACTATCGGCCTCAGGCTTCTAAGGGTCAGGATGACAAAGCCCTTTGTCAAAGACTGTCCCAATACTGTGCCCGTTTTGACACCTCGTCAGCTGTGTCCAACTCCCCCCCTCCCCCCAGCTCCACAGCCTCCACGGTCCCTACTTCATCAAAGGCGGCCCCCCCTCCTCCCCCCCTGCCCTTGTCATCAGTGAGCAGGATGTGCACAGACAGTTCTCCAGACTGAACCCACACAAGGCCCCCGGTCTGGACGGCGTGTCTCCCTCCACCCTGAGACACTGTGCGAAAGAGCTGACTCCTGTCTTCACAGACATTTTTAACACCTCCCTTAAGCTATGCCACGTGCCGACCTGCCTCAAATCCTCCACCATCATCCCTGTCCCCAAGAAGCCACGGATCACTGGACTTAACGACTACAGACCTGTAGCGCTCACCTCTGTAGTCATGAAGTCCTTTGAGCGCCTGGTCCTGCCTCACCTCAAGTCCATCACCACTCCCCTCCTGGACCCGCTGCAGTTTGCCTACCGAGCCAACAGGTCTGTAGACGACGCAGTCAACCTGGCCCTCCACTCCATCCTGCAGCACCTGGACTCCCCGGGAACCTACGCCAGGATCCTGTTTGTGGACTTCAGCTCTGCATTCAACACCATCCGCCCTGCTCTGCTCCAGGACAAGCTGTCCCTGCTCAACGTGCCTGACTCACTCTGCAGGTGGATCACCGACTTCCTGACGGACCGGAGGCAGCATGTGCGGCTGGGAAAGACTGTCTCAGACTCTGTTAGCATCAACACTTTTTCCACATTTTGTAATGTTCCAGCCTTATTCCAAAATGGATTAAATTCATTTTTTTTCCCTCAAAATTCTACACACAATACATAATACACAATACACAATACACCGTGGCTGCACGGTGGTGCAGTGGTTTAGCACTGTGGCAGCACAGTTTTACCCTCGGCCGGGGGATCGTGGGTTCGATTCCAGCCCCCGACCAACAGTGAGCTGTGTGGAGTTTGCATGTTCTCCCCGTGTTGCGCGGGTTTACTCCGGGATTTCTCCGGTTTCCTCCCGCATACCAAAAACATGTAGGTTTAGGGCGCTCGCGCACGCAGCGACCAGCAGCCGGTGGCTTGTCACCAGACTGCAAACCGAATCTACCTACGGGTACAAATAAGTAACAAAAAAAAACAAAAAACAAAAAAACACCGGATCACCCCAGGGCTGTGTACTTCCCCCCTACTCTTCTCCCTTTATACCAACTCCTGCACCTCCAGCCACCAGTCTGTCAAGCTGATCAAGTTTGCGGACGACACCACCCTCATCGGGCTCATCTCCAACGGCGACAAGTCCGCCTACAGGAGAGAGGTGGCCCAGCTGGCGTCCTGGTGCAGCCACAACAACCTGCAGCTGAACGCTCTGAAGACAGTGGAGATGATTGTAGACTTCAGGAAAGTCACAACCCCTCTGCCCCCCCTCACCCTCACAGGCTCTCCCATCACCACTGCAGATTCCTTCCGCTTCCTAGGCACCACCATCACCAGGGACCTCAAGTGGGAGCCGACCATCAGCTCCCTCATCAAAAAGGCCCAGCAGAGGATGTTCTTCCTGCGGCAGCTGAGGAAGCTCAAGCTACCCACCAAGATGTTAGTGCAGTTCTACACAGCCATCATCGAGTCCATCCTCACCACCTCCCTAACCGTGTGGTACGCAGGAGCCACTGCCAGGGACAGACTAAGGCTGCAGCGCGTTGTGCGCGCTGCTGAGAAGGTGATCGGCTGCAAGCTCCCATCTCTACAGGACCTGTACATCTCCAGGACCCGGAGGCGTGCTGGCCGGATCATAGCCGACCCTTCACACCCTGGTCACGTACTGTTTGCCCCCCCTCCCCTCAGGTAGAAGACTTCGGTCCATTCAGACTAAAACCTCCCGTCACATGAACAGCTTCTTCCCCTCTGCCATCAGACTGCTGAACACTAAGTGACTTATTGACTCTCATGCACTATGTACAGCAGCTCAACCAGACTCATGTCAATCATCATTGTTTTCTTTTTGCATTACCGACTGCACTATGTGGTACTCCACAATATCTGCTGCTCGCTAATATATTTAAAAACTGCTTTGACTAGTATTACTCATTCTTATTCTACACTTTATTGCACGTATAGTTTTCTTATTTCTTTTATTTTATCATGTTTAATGTTGCAGCATTGCACCGAGACAAATTCCTAGTTTGTGTACTACATGAACAATGGCAATAAATCTGATTCTGATTCTGATTCTGATTCTGATTCTGACCAACTGCCTGCACAAGCTCATCCAAGAGATATGGGATGCCCAGAAAGTACCTCAAGACTGGAAGGATGCAAGTATTGTGCTTTTGTTCAAGAAAGGTGACAGGAAAAACTGTGGAAATTACCGAGGTATATCACAGCTAGCCACTGTTGGTAAGATTCCTTCACGTGTACTACTGAACAGACTCAATGAACACATCTCGCAGAATGTACTACCAGAAACCCAGTGTGGCTTTAGAAGTGGAAGAAGCGACTTCCGGTCTGGACACCATGGTGATAGCAGCTTAACGCTGAAGCTCCCAGACCCAATCCAGGAAAATACCTTGAAAATCAGATTTAACGGATTTTTGGAAGAGTGAAAATCAAAAGACAAAGTCATCATGCCTAAAGGAAAACAGAAGAAATCGACATTTCTTGGACTGTGGGCTGCACGGTGGCGCAGTGGTTAGCACTGCGGCAGCACAGTTTACCCTTGGCCGGGGGATCGTGGGGATCGTAGGATCGTGGGTTCGATCCCAGCCCCTGACCAACAGTGATCTGTGTGGAGTTTGCATGTTCTCCCCATGTATGCGTGCGTTTACCCCGGGATTTCTCCGGTTTCCTCCCACATGCCAAAAACATACAGGTTAGGTTAATTGGAGACCCTAAAGTGGCCCTAGGTGTGAATGTGTGTGTGAATGGTTAAGGGATAGCGCCGTATCGTGGCTGCTTCATCCATCCAGGTGGTGGATGACCCTCAATTTCCCCTCTGGGGATCAATAAAGTATACTAAATCTAAATCTAAAAAATTTACCAGGCCAGGACATGCATCGGCCGAAGAATCTGATCCAGAGGATTTCCATTCAGAAGACGAGGAGCTGAATGAAGCTAGCAAAAAGGTTAGCTTAAAAATGGTACTTAAAGAATTAAGACGATTTCGCCGAGAGTGTTGGGCCAAATTTCGTGAAATCAAAGAAGAATTAAAAAGGACAAACAGCAGAGTGGACCAGGCCGAGGACCGAATCTTGGAAGCAGAGGAAAGAATAAAAGGGCTGGAAGATACCGTGCTATATCTACACAAAAGACAGTCAAGACTGGAGACTAAGCTAACCGACCAAGAAGGAAGACTGAGAAGAGACAACATAAGAATTCATGGTCTGAAAGAAGGAGTCGAGGATGGTTTCACCACAATGGCGGCATGCGTGGAATCCTTACTGAGAGAGAAGTTGGATATTCCCCAAACCACCGACTTGAAGATAGAAAGGGCGCACCGTATATTAGCCCCTAGGCCGGCAGCGGAAGCGCCTCCACGATCTGTGGTGGTGAAGTTCTCCAACTCCAAAATAAAAGAAGAGGTTGTAAGACTGGCTTGGCAGAAAAAAGGATTTATGCACCAAGAGAGAAAAGTTTTCGTGGAACACGATTACGCCCCGGAGGTCCTTAAAAAGCGTTGGGAATACAACGACGCTTAAAAGGTATTACGAGAGAAAAAACTGCGCTTCCAGACACCATTTCCGGCGAAGCTGCGGGTCTTCTATGGTGATGAGACGTGTCTCTACAACTCGGCGGAAGAAGCAACCGCGGATATGGCGAGATGAGGGCTCCTGGTAACGGTGTTTAAACCCGCAGCAGACCCGATCGAAAGAATCTAGGCTCAAACGTGGTCCACACAGAGACCCTCAAAATCCACGGGCCAGCAGCGGGAAACCCAGCGCCAGAGCTACAAGGAAAAACTGGCCGTTTACAGGAGGGAATAACGATATTTTTAGTCAATCTGCACATCCAACCCCCCTCCTACAAGGTAACAAACATTAAAGGAGATGCAGAATCAGCAAGTGGTAAAACATTTCATGGAACAGTCATAATACTAGAAACAAATAAGTCCTTAAAAAAAAAAAAAAACTTGTTAAAATAGAAATGTGACAATGAACCACATGATCTCTCCACACTAACAAATACTGTATTAACGTGAACGTTTGCTGTGATGGTGGTGGGAGGGTGCACACAATTTCATAGGGTATAGGCATTAAAAAAAAAAAAATCATTACAAGTTCGGATTGGGATCTGAAATTCACGTTAAAAACATGGGACAACTTACAGGGGTAAGAGAGGGCCCTCAGCACATAACGGAATCTGAGGAATTTCCCTCAGAGCCAATACGCCAACATGGCTCTTCTAAGGTCACTAAAAAGACCTCAGCTCAGGAAGTTCTTTTGTCAGTTTCTTGTTTTAAAGTTTTATATACTATGTTCTTAATGTTTTTTATGTTCTTAATGTTCTTTCAGTTTCTGAGTAGCATAAAAGAGGGCCACCACACTGTTATACTAAATAAGACAACACAATGGAGAAACAGTGTGTAACCAAAATAATCTCATATAATGTAAAAGGGATCCTGAATCCAGTTAAAAGATCCAAGATTCTAGGCAAAATGAAAAAAGACAAAGCAGGAATAATATTTTTACAAGAAACCCACCTTACAGACGTGGAGCAACTCAATAGCAAGGGTTTAAAACAGGGGTTCCCAACCTTTTTTGGGTCGTGACCCCATTTTGACATCACAAATATCTCGCGACCCCAGAGACATTTTTTTTGCTATAATTATTTTTTGATCATGTTTGTTATACTGTCTTACAAATACAGAGTAGCCAGATTAGTGCACAAAGTGTCATTTTATTTTCTCTGATCAGGATGTACAGTTAGTGCAACTTGTATTTAAAAGGCTTAAAATTAATACTGAGCAAACAATTTCTCAAACAATAAATTGTGGGGAAAAAAAGCTGCAGCATCTTAAACTGGCCACAGTGAACATTTGAAAAGATGGACAGTATCATAGTGCTTCAGTTTCAGCTTCAGTCATGTCTTTTATATATTATTATCCTCTCAACTCACAACATTTAATGGGATGGCTGAGCCTGCACACCTCGCTGCAGCTTTGCAAAGTTGGGTGCTGTAGTAGACACAGCGCATCTCATCTCTGACGTAACATCCAGTCGGGAACGGTACTTTGACTTCATACACACAAGGGCACTGAATCCAGCTTCACACAAATATGTGCTTCCAAAAGGAACCAACATTTTTAAAGCACACAGTGAGATCTCTGGGTACTCATCTCTTGCTCCAAACCAGAATTCGTCCACGGCCACTCGCGAATGTATTCCCTGATGCGTTTTGTCACATGACAGTTCAATCAGCTGTTCAACAGCGGTGGCAGGCAGGTCCACTGCGCCTGCATCATGACACTCGTAAATCCATATTTCAGGTAGCTTTTGTCATATTTTCTCTGTCTTTTTCCTCCTGGAACTGTCTTCACAGGGGCAGGCGGACGAAGAAATCTCTCCATTTTTCCCTACTGACTAGGTTGTGTTTACACAGTTAGCGGGAACTCAAATAGGGGTCACGTGATCGCTGCTGTCAATCAAGATGTGCCAGCTCCAATATTTTTATATACTACATTTTATTTGAACTGATTTATATTGAAAGTGAAAGAATACAGTTCTTTAAGAGTGTGTGTGGAGATTTAATCAAAATTTTTAAAAGAATAATAATTAGTTGAAAAAATTTTTTATCAGTAATTTTTTTTTATCAATTATTAGACATTTCAGGCGACCCCATTTGAATTCCACGCGACCCCACGTGGGGTCGCGACCCCAAGGTTGAAAACCCCTGGTTTAAAATGATCTCTTCACCTTCATATGAGCAACTCAATAGACAAGGGTTTAAAATGATCTCTTCATCTTCATATAAGTCAGGGAGGAGGAGGGGAGTAGCGACATTGATCTCAACCAAAATTATATTTGAAAAAAAATCAGAACACAAAGATAAAGAAGGGAGATACAGTTTGGTACTTGGGCGGCTAGAGGGAGAAGATATCACCCTGCTGAATGTATATGCACCTCCAGGGGCTAACTGGAAATTTTATAAAAATGTATTAGCCTAATGATAACTAAAGCCCAAGGTTTAGTGATATGTGGTGGAGACTTCAGTCTAAGACTGAATCCATACTGGGATGCATCAGGTAATTCTCCACATCAAAATAACACTCAAAGTAGGAAAACTCGGATGCTACTAAAACAAATGGGAATCTGTGATGTGTGGAGGGAATTCAACCCCAGTGTAAAAGATTATACATTTTACTCAGCACCACATTCATCATACTCAAGGATTGACTATTTTTTTATGTTTAATAGAGACATTGGAAGAGTAAAAACATGTAAAATAGGACTGATGGATCTCTCTGACCACAGTCCGATCTATATGGACTCAAGTATCCAAAAACACACAAATAATACATTTTCTTGGAGGTTAAATTCAAATGTCCTGAAAGGACCACTGAAAAATGAATTGGAATCAGATATTCTCAGATATTTGGAAGAAAATGATAATGGAGAAGTATCCCCTTTAATACTGTGGGACGCATGCAAAGCTGTAATAAGGGGAAAGATTATTGCAAAACTGGCATTCCAAAAGAAACTGAGACAAAAAAAACTAACCACATTAGAGTCAGAACTTAAGAACCTAGAAAAAGAGCACAAAGACAACACTCATTCTAATGACTCGCTCAAAATTAAGGAAATTAAAAAACAAATAAATCAGATCTACACAATAGAAATCCAGAAGAAACTTACATTTCTGAAACAAAAATACTATGAAGCAGGCAGCAAATCGGCAAAATTACTAGCCTATAAATTAAGGAACCAACAAACAGAGAGAACAGTCTACAAAATCAGAGACCCAGTATCAAAGGAAATAAAATTTAGAATTCAGGATATTCTTTAAAGCTTTGAGAACTACTACAAGAACTTGTACTCCCTCAAAAAACATAAAAACGCATCCGAAACATTCCTACACACATTAAACCTTCCCCAACTTACTGAGTCACAAAATAAAACACTACTGTCAGAAATACAACCTAAAGAATTAGAAAAAGGAATTATGAAACTTAAAGCTAACAAATCCCCAGGAGCAGATGGCTATACAGCAGAGTGGTACAAAACCTTTAAACAGCAACTATCTCCTCTCCTCCTGAAAACATTTAACTATGTCCTCCACACAGGGGAAATCCCCCCCTCCTGGAGAGAAGGGGTCATTGCAGTCATACCTAAACCTGAAAAGGATAAACTAGACTGCTCCAACTACAGACCAATCAGTGTGTTAAATCAGGACTATTGTGGTGCACACACATATGTGACCTGCTTTGTGACTCACATTTTAGATCAGAACAAAGGCAGAGCTCCCTTGGAAATTACAGGAAGCTGCAAGGCTTGAGACTGTGGGGGAGTAATTAAAGGATTAAAGAGGAGAAGCATTGTTACTGTGAATTTTAATGCAATGTGGTCTGTGAGACATGTGACTTGTGAACTGTAAGAGTCCTGGGGTTTAAGGACGAGAGTTTCCTGTGTTGCATTCATTCTTCTGTGAGATGTTGGTGATGTGAATAAAGCTGACTTGAGAGAGAACTCTGTCTCGTCATTCCCACATTCCCACACTGGTGACCCAAGACAAATCATGCAAGAGGAGAATTCCCCCGGGCCAACCTCGTCAGGAGCCCCCAGCCAAGCCAATGCCACTACAGTCCAGCTACCGGACTTCTGGCAGAACAATCCGCGCTCCTGGTTCAACGCGATTGAGGCGCAGTTCAACCTCTGGGGGATATCGGTAGACGCCACAAAATTCTACCACGTAGTCGCAAAGCTGGACAACAACACGGCCCAGCATGTGGAGAGCCTGATCGACCAGCCGCCGGACAGCGACAAATACGGCACGTTGAAGGCTGGACTCATCCAGCAATTCACCCCCCTCGGCGGAGGAGCGAGCAGAGAGGCTCCTGGTGCTGATGGAGTTGGAAAATGACATGCCCGTGAACCTGATGGAGAAGTTGTTGAGGTTGAAAGACTCTGACGACGATCGCTTCATTTTCACCCACCTCTTCCTCAGGACTCTACCGTCAGCAGCGAGAGCGACCCTGGCCAGTTCGCCACTGTTGGCTCAACGGGACTACCGCGCGCTGGGCCAAGAGGCGCAGCGGATTGTCAACGCCACCAAGTGGCGTGCAGCCACGGCCGCTGCAGCGGAACTCAGCGCAACGACCGGAGATGACAGGGGGCCAGAGGCAGCGGTACCAGACTCACCGACGACGGCGGCGGCAAGGGCCAGGGAACGCGGATCAGATGTCCTTTGTTTCTACCATCGCCACTTCGCAGAGAGGGCACGCAAATGTGTACCACCGTGCCAGTTCGGGCGTTCGGGAAACGCCAAGACCGGGGGTCGGTAGCAGCCGCGGCCCTCGGGGAGGAGAACAAACTGCTCTACTTGTTGGACGCACGCTCGGGGAGGCAGTTCCTCGTGGACACAGGCTCCCAGTTGAGTTTCATCACACCTTCCTACGCGGACAGACTAGCAGGTTCCAGTGGTCCCCGGGTGACAGCAGCGAACGGCTCGGAGATTAAGACCTTTGGTGAGAAGACTCTGCTTCTGTCTCTACGTGGCTGTACATTTGAGTGGACTTTTGTTGTAGCAACAGTGAATTTCAGTATGTTGGGGGCTGATTTTTTGTGCTCACATGGGTTGTTGGTTGATCTAGCTAACAGGCGCCTGGTTAATGCACTTTCTTTTGATTCTATTCCCTGTACAGCGCGAGTGGCCCCGCCAACAGCATAAGCCAACGTCACAGCTGCAAGCGGTAAGTTCCACACACTGCTCACTCAGTTCCCAGCACTCACGGTCCCCACATTTTCGGCAACAGTCGCTAAACACGGGGTGGAGCATTTTATTACCACTACCGGACCGCCCATTTTCGCAAAAGCTCGGCGCTTGGACGCAGTTAAACTGGCCATAGCGCACGAGGAGTTCGCCAACCTGGAGAGGTTGGGCATTATCAGGCGTTCAAACAGTCCATGGGCTTCCCCGCTACACATGGTCCCGAAAGCTGATGGATCATGGCGACCTTGCGGGGATTTCCACAGGTTAAACAACGCTACAGCGCACGACCGCTACCCAATCCCGCATATCCAAGATTTTTCCGTTCATTTGGCAGGGGCACGTGTTTTTTCTAAAATAGACTTGGTCCGCGGTTACCACCAAGTCCCAGTGCGCGCTAAGGACATACCCAAAACAACGGTAATAACTCCATTTGGCCTATTCGAGTTTTTACGCATGCCATTCGGACTTAAAGGGGCTGCTCAGACGTTCCAACGCATGATGGATGCGGTGCTTCGCGATCTCCCTTTCGTGTTCGTCTACTTGGACGATATTTTAGTAGCCAGCACGTTCGAAGACGAACACAAAAAACACCTGGCCACAGTTTTCCGAAGGTTGGAAGATCACGGGTTAATAATCAACCCAGCGAAGTGTCAGTTCGGGGTGGCGCAGATCAATTTTTTAGGACACCGCGTCTCCCCCAAAGGAGCAGTTCTGCTTCCTGACAAAATGTGCGCGGTGGCAGATTTTCCCCAGCCGCAGACGGTCAGGGCGTTGCAGGAGTTTTTGGGAATGGTGAATTTTTATAACCGTTTTCTCCCCCGAGCGGCGCAACTCATGCAGCCGCTGTATGCCGTGCTCAAAAAAAAGAAACCCGCGGATAAGGTCAAGTGGTCCCCGGAGCGGGACCAAGCGTTCTCGGAGGTGAAAGCAGCCTTGGCAAAGGCTGCGTTGTTGGCACACCCAGACCCAACGGCCCGCATAGCGCTCACCACTGACGCATCAGATGGGGCCATGGGGTGGTCGTGGAGCAACATGTAGCCGGGGTTTGGCAGCCCCTCGCCTTTTTCAGCAGGACCTTGCGCGATAGCAAACGTAAATACAGCGCGTTCGACAGGGAGCTGCTGGCTCTCCATTTGGCCATCCGCCACTTTCAGTTCTGGCTAGAAGGACGCTCTTTCACCGCGTTCGTTGACCACAAACCACTAACATTCGCGATGGCCAAGGTTTCCGAACCGTGGTCAGGCCGGCAGCAGAGACAGCTGGCCGCGATATCAGAGTTTACCACTGATATTCAGCATGTGGCGGGCAAACTCAATGTAGTGGCAGATTGCCTCTCGCGCGCCGTGGCAGCCCCAGTCAGCGTAGGAGTAGATTACGCAGCCATGGCCGCGGAGCAGGTTAGTGACGCTGACGTGCACGCACTCCAGTCTGGACCAACAGGGTTAAGGCTGGAGAGCAGGGTGCTGCAAGATGGTATCCCCCCCTAATCTGCGATGTCTCCACTGGACGGCCGCGTCCAGTAGTACCGGCCGCGTTGCGCCGCCGCGTTTTTGACTCGATTCATTCTTTGGAGCACCCTGGGGTGCGCGCGTCAGTCAAAATGGTAAGAGAGAAATTTGTGTGGCCGAACCTTCGCAAACAAGTTGAAGAGTGGGCAGCAGCCTGCACGGCGTGTCAAAGAGCCAAAGTACACAGGCACACGAGGGCTCCTTTGGAGCCTTTTCACATTCCGGCCAAGAGGTTCGATCACGTTCATGTGGACCTCGTGGGCCACCTCCCGCTGTCACAAGGGTACATACACCTTCTGACAATGGTGGACCGCACCACGCACTGGCCTGAAGTTGTCCCGCTGGCATCAACCACGGCCGAGGAGGTGGCGCGCGTGTTTTTAACAGCTTGGGTGGCGCGCTTCGGCGTCCCGTCGGACATTACGTCCGACAGAGGCCCTCAATTTGTGTCCGAGCTTTGGTCGACAATGGCCCGCAGCCTGGGTGTCAAAATTCACAGCACAACCGCGTACAATCCAAACGGGTTATGCGAACGTTTTCATAGGTCATTGAAAGCAGCTCTCAGAGCTTCACTGACGGATGCAAATTGGGTAGACAAGTTACCGTGGGTGTTATTGGGGTTGCGTTCTGCGTCCAAAGAGGACTTAGAAGCCTCCCCAGCGAAGCTCGTGTTTGCGCAGGCACTCCGGCTGCCCGGGGAGTTTCTCCCAGATAACCCTGCGCCAGACGCTTCCCCGTCTCAGCTGTTGCAGAGTAACATAGAATCAAGCACGCTGCCCGGCCCGGCGCACCACAGTTTTCCGCGCGGTTTTTGTGCCCAAAACTTTGAAGAACGCAGAGTTTGTTTTTGTCAGACACGATGCGCATCGAACCCCGCTGCAACCACCTTATGACGGACCGTTCAGAGTGCTAGAAACAGGGGACAAGCAGTTTTTGCTAGATTTAGGGGGTAGGAAAGAGAAAGTTGGCATAAACAGACTCAAATCCGCTTTTGTGGTGGCAGACGAGCAAGTGCTGTTGGCAAGGGCCCCGCGGCGAGGTAGACCCCCGCGGGGTGCTTCACAGAGTAATGTTTCCCCAGAACACCCGCAGGGACTGATAAAAGGTTTCCACCCCCAGACGGCAAACCCCCAGCGTGACGGCGCCGCAGAGACGTTGAATCCCAGCTACAGCAGATACGGCAGGAGACTGAAGCCTAGACAGCATGTGGACTGATGTGTATTGATACTATCACGGCATGCATGTTGTTATTCTCTTGTTTGTTCTAAAATGTTGGGGGGACTTGTGTGGTGGACACACATATGTGACCTGCTTTGTGACTCACATTTTAGATCAGAACAAAGGCAGAGCTCCCTTGGAAATTACAGGAAGCTGCAAGGCTTGAGACTGTAAGGGAGTAATTAAAGGATTAAAGAGGAGATGCATTGTTACTGTGAATTTTAATGCAACGTGGTCTGTGAGACATGTGACTTGTGAACTGTAAGAGTCCTGGGATTTAAGGACGAGAGTTTCCTGTGCTGCATTCATTCTTCTGTGAGATGTTGGTGATGTGAATAAAGCTGACTTGAGAGAGAACTCTGTCTCATCATTCCCACATTCCCACACTATAAGCTTTTTACCACTATCCTTGCCAAAAGGTTAGAAAATATACTGACAGACTTAATTCATTTAGACCAAACAGGTTTTATAAGACAAAGACAGACACAAGACAACATTAGATGCACTTTACACATAATTCATCATATAAAAAAATATAACTTAAATGCAGCCATATTGGGATTAGATGCTGAAAAAGCATTTGATTCGGTTGACTGGTCTTTCCTATATAGAATCTTATCCAGTTTCAATTTTCATAACAACTTCATTAGAACTATCCAGGCATTATATAAAAAAAACCAACAGCTAAAATAAGGATTAACGGTAAATTTTCATCATCTTTTGAGCTGGAAAGAGGATGTCGTCAGGGCTGCCCCTTGTCTTCACTGCTCTTTGCAATCTTCATAGAACCTCTGAGCCAATGGATAAGACAGAATCAAAAAATTCAAGGTATTACACTTAGTCAGAAGGAACATAAAATAGCACTCTTTGCTGATGACATTTTAATATACCTGGGGCAGCTGGACACCTCTTTTCCAGAACTAATCTCAGTTTTTTCAGAATATGGAGATTTATCAGGGTACGAATTAAACATGCATAAAACCCAAGTTTTAACATTCAACTATGATCCAAATCAATATCTACTAAGCAAACTCAAAACTAACTGGGAGGTGGAATCTATGAAATATCTGGGGGTCAATATCCCGAAACAACTCAACAAAATTATAACACTAAACTATGATCCACTGGTGGCAAAAATAAAATCTGATCTAGCAAGATGGAATATGATACCATTCTTGGGTACTGCACAAAGAATTGAAGCAGTCAAAATGAATATACTTCCACGTCTTCTATACCTTTTCCAAACAATACCTGTAGAACCTCCCAAAAAAACATGGCAAGAACTGGACAGAAGGATCTCAAGATTCATATGGCAGGGCAAGAGACCTAGAATCAGATATAGAACCCTACAGCTAAACAAAGACAAAGGTGGGCTCGCGCTGCCAAATATCAGGGACTATTTTAAAGCCGCACAAGTTAAAACTTTAATAGAGATATGTAACCCAGTCTACACTGCACAATGGAAGGAGATGGAATGCCAAATAACAAGTGACATCCCCCTACAGGCGATAATAGGGAACAATGCCTTACCTAAACTTTTGAATAACACTAACCCGTAGATAGAGACCCCGCTAAAAATTTGGTTTAAGATAGTCAGAGAGAATCAAACTAAAGAACCCTATCGATTTCTGCAATGGATTGCCTATGATCAAGACTTTACTCCTAATAAAACAGACACTAGATTTAAAAAGTGGAAAGAGAACGGACTGATAAAATATTACGATTTTTTTAAAGGGCAAATTTTAAGAAGTTTTGAAGATTTGAAAAAACAAGGTCTAATAAATCAAGACCTTTACAGGTTCTTTCAGCTTAGACACCACATAAACAATATACTTAAAAAGGAGGATTTGGAAAGGGCCCAGTCAGGTGTTCTGAAGGTCTTCTTAATGGCATATAAAGGGATCCCAGGGATCAGATACATTTCTAAAATATACCAAGGTCTTCAAGACTTAAAAGGAGACAACACATCATATATAAAAGGGAGATGGGAAAAAGAGGGGAATTTCACTTTACAACTGGAAATATGGGAAAAGCTAAATAAACAACAATGGAAAAGTACCTCATCCCTGCAGTGGAGAGAATATGGATGGAAAAATTTGGAAAGATTTTTCAGAACACCTGCACAAAACAAATTTACTTGTAAGGGGTTGAATTGTTGGCGCTTGTGTGGTGAAGAGACTGCAAATCATTTCCATGTGTTTTGGTCATGCCCAGTTATCCACCAATATTGGACCAATGTACAGACAATATTGGGGAAAATATTCAAAATAACAGTCCCCTTTTCTTTTGTAACTTTGTATTTGGGTTTACTACCGGAATCACTGGAAAGACGAGGAGAAAAATACTTATTCACTGTTTTAATATTGGCAAGTAAAAAAGCCCTAAGTAAAAAAATGGATGTTGAAGGACTGTCCTACACCTGAAGATTGGATTAACGTGATCCAAGACATTTACTCGATGGAAAAGTTGACATTCACACTGAGACAGGACATGGATGAGTTCTTGAACTTTTGGCAACCCTGGATCGCATATGTGTCTTCCATTAGATCTAATCTTTGACAAATACCATTTCAATATTGGCACCGCTCTTTGTTCCAACACTACTCAGATGCTCTTTTATTTTTATTTATTTATTTTTTTAATTTTTTTTTGTGTTTTGCTCTTTTATTTTGTTTGTGTTCTTTTTTTGTATTTTCTTGTTTTGTTTTTTTGTTTTTTGTTTTTTTGTTCTTTCTTTAATTTCTCTTTTTCTTTTACTTAAAAAAGGGGTGTTGTAATAATTATTCTTCCAATGTTGTCAAAAAACAAAAAAAAGGGAACGTGATGAAAATGTAAACAATGCAATGCTGTAATGACGTGTATACCCTTTACAAAAACTTAAATAAAAAAAAAAAAGAAGTGGAAGAAGCACAATGGACATGATTTTCTGCTTGAAACAGGCTCAAGAAAAGTGTATCAAACAGAACATGCCACTTTATGTAGTCTTCATAGACTTCAGTAAAGCCTTTGATACAGTTTCACAACAAGGACTTTGGCAGGTACTCAAGAAATATGGCTGTACAGAGAAGTTTGTCAGCCTGATCGAGGCATTCCATACAGGTATGCAAGCAAACGTGGCAATGAGTGGTTCAGTATCTAAAGACTTTTCAGTAAGCAACGGGGTGAAACAAGGGTGTGTGCTGGCGCCTACACTCTTCTCACTATATCTGGTAGCCATGCTTGAGGTGGCCTTCAAAGACACTTCAGAAGGAGTATACATTCAAACAAGGAAAGAAGCAGGCTTGTTCAACGTGGCACAGTTTAAAGCCAAGAGTAAGACATCAATAAAGGTAGTAAGAGAAATGCTCTTTGCTGACGACAGTGCTCTAGTTGCACACAGTGTGGAAGATATGCAATCTTTTGTGGAGAAATTTGCAAGAGCAGCTAGCCAATTCAGCCTCCAAATCAACATCAAGAAGACAGAGTGCCTTTATCAACTACCAAAGTTCCAATTATCAACATTACTACCAGAAGAGATCAGCATTGGTACAGAGCCACTAGTCAAGTGCAATACTTTCAAGTATCTAGGGAGTACTGTTTCAGAGAATGCTAGGCTGGAGGATGAACTATCTCTTAGAACAGGAAGAGCGAGCGCTGTGTTTGGAAACTTGAGGGAGAGACTGTGGAACAATCGACATGTGTCTATCCGTGTGAAATGCAAAGGGTACAGAGCGACAGTACTGGCTACTCTATTGTACGGTGCTGAAACTTGGACTGTCTACAGAGTGCAGGTGAAGAAACTCCAGCGTACATGATGAGACATCTTCAAGCCATAATGAATATCTCATAGAAAGACAAGATAACCAACACAGAAGTGTTGAAATGAGCTGGTCTACCAACAATGGAGGACATGCTAATGCAGATGAACCTGAGATGGCTCGGACATGTTGAGAGGATGGACCACCAGCGTCTCCCTCAGCAGTTACTCTACTCACAGTTATGCGAGGTCAAACGCAATCAGGGTAGACCAAGGCTCAGATTTAAAGACACTATCAAAAGAAACTTGAAGAAGTTAGATATAGACAGGAGTTCCTGGCAGCGGAAGGCTAAGGACAGAGCTGTGTGGAGGAATCTGATCAGACCTAAATGAAACAGTCATTGTCGCCCACGACAGACTGCTATGATGATGATGAGGAGGTTTAGGCAGCTGGGGGACCTCTAATAATGTACTGGGCTTCACTCCTTTCTTCATTCTCAATGAAATATTTTTTTTTGCTGGTCATTAACATCTGTTTGTTCTCTCCCATAGATTGAGTCCCCATCATGCTGTTTGCTCTCTATATGTCTGTTCTTTTCATCTTCTCTATCCCCTCACCCCCCAGCCAGTCGCAGCAGATGACGGCCCCTCCCTGAGCCTGATTCTGCTGGAGGTTTCTTCCTGTTAAAAGGGAGTTTTTCCTCTCCACCGTCACCAAGCACTTGCTCACAGGGGATCGCCTGATTGCTGGGGTCTTCCTGCAATTGTGGGGGTTTCCTCTACAGTTGAAAGTGCTATGAGATGACTGTTGTTGTGAAATGGCGCTATATAAAAAAAGTTGAATTGAATTGAATTATGATAGCAAAAGAAATGTTTCTTTACACTCTAATTAAATTGAAGAGGACCCTCTGCAGGATCAACCCACGCAAGGCAGCTGGTCCAGACTACACACCCGGTCGTGTTCTGAAGGACTGTGCAGAGGAGCTCAAGAATGTCCTGGCCGACATCTTCAACATCTCCCTAACTCAAGCTGTTGTCCCCGCATGTTTCAAAACTGATACCATAATACCAGTCCCAAAGAAGCCCATCCCATCCAGCTACAATGATTACTGGCCCGTAGCACTGACCCCCATCATAATGAAGTGCTTCAAGCAGCTGGTCATGCAGAACATCAAGTCCATCCTCCGTCCCTCCGACGACATATCTCAGTTTACATACTGGTCAAACAGATCCACAGAGGATGCCATCGCTGCTGCCCTCCATCCAGCCCTCACCCTCCTGGACTTAAAGGACTCCTGCATGTGAATGCTATTCTTGGACTTAAGTTCAGCATGCACCACAATCATCCCCCAGCACCTAATACAAAAACTCAGACACCTGGGACTCAAAACCTCTCTCTGTAACTGGGTGCTGGACTTTCTCACAGGGAGGCCACAGAATGTGCAGGTTGGCAGCAACACATCCAAGACAATCATACTGAGCACAGGGGCCCCACAACGGTGTGTGCTCACCCACTGCTCTTCAACCTTTTGACCCATGACTGTGTACCAGCCTACAACACCAACCACATAATCAAGTTTGCAGATGAGTGGTGGGCCTCATCACTAACAACGAGGAGGCAAACTACAGAAATGAGGTGAACCAACTGGTCCAGTGGTGTAAAGACAATAACCTCTTCCTGAGCGTGGGAAAAACCAAGGAGATTGTGGTCGACTTCAGAAGAGGACACACACAGCATCCCCCTCGGATCATCAATGGTGCAGCTGTGGAGAGGGTGAGCAGCACCAAGTTCCTGGGGGTGCACATCTCTGAGGATCTCACCTGGTCCAACAACACCACATCACTGGCCAAGAAGGCTCAAACTCATCTCCATTTCCTTCACAAACTGAGGAGCGCATGAGTCCCACCCCCCATTATGTGCTCATTCTACCGGGGCACCGTTGAGAGCACCCTCACCAGCTGCATCATGGTGTGGTATGGAAGCTGCACCGCCTCCTGCCGGAAGACACTACAATACACAGTGAAAGCAGCCAGCAAGATCATTGGTGCCCCTCTGTCCCCCCTCTCAGACATCTACCTCACCTGCAGAGCCATCAACATTGCAGCTGACACCTCCCACCCCTCACACTCCTTTTTCAGCCCCCTGCCCTCAGGAAAATGCACCGGAGCCTCCAGGCCCGTGCCACAAGACTGCTAAACAGCTTTGTTCATCAGGCCATCAGGACCCCGAACTCTGTCCACCTCACCCCCCCAGACCGTAACACACTCATCTGCACAATAACTACCTCAGCTGTTGCCACAGAAAGACTGGCACACTGAAAGGTTAATTCTATATTATTCTATATTATTTCATCTCTGTATTATTCTTTTATATATCTGTATTTTCTGGTGTATTGTATGAGCCATTTGTAATCTCATGTCCCAGAGTCCTGAGTGTTGAGTGGATGTGTGTGGATGGATGTAGGAATGTGAGGTTAGGTCAGCAAGACGTAAATAATGACCCAGGTTATATTGCTCTAGTTATATTGACCTTCCCTGTTTCTGATACCAGGAATGCTATAGATTAAGACACTTAAACTGTCTCTAGGAGATATCTCCTCTGGCCAGAGTTTAAATAAATGGCTCTCGACTTGGAAACCGCCTATTGATTTTTGATTCAGTCTCATTCAATTCAATTTTATTCCAACACACACCAAGAGTAACACATTTGCTGCTGTATGTCTCTGCACTTTACTGCAGCCATTTGCACAAATGTCATATCTGCTGCTGTCTACCTCAGCTGTTGGCACAGAAAGACTGGCACAGCAACAGTAATACATCTGCTGCTGTCTGTCTGTCATTGCAATATTGATCATGTGCAGTCCAGTCTGTCACTTTCTGCACCTACACTCTCGCATTGAACTTGGTACTACAAGTACTACTGCTCTACTTTTCTGTACATAAGATTGCTGGGTCTCATCGTTTAAATTTATTTGCACTATGGGAAGTCTGGGTCCATCTTCTGTCACCATTTGCACTACGGGTTCCATTACTGTACACAGACTGCTGTTGCTGTTTTCCAGCCTTATTCCTTTTTCTTTTTTTATATTGTGCACACCACTGAAGAGAGAGAGAGAAACGCCATTTCAATTCTCCTGTATGTCTTGTACGTATTGAAGCATCATCTTGCTTTGGCTCATCAATAAAATAGACTTTGCATCTTAAAGACATTGTTTCACCCAGGAAAAGGCCAGTCAAGGATTGCTTTTTCATCTCAGGACCACTGTGGAAAACACATTCCTTTGTAAGGAGGTACGGGAGATAAGGATTCTATCGTGTGCAAGGAATGGATTAGTTCAGATCATAAATAAACTGGAAATGCTCTTACTCCAGACCATTTTATTGGCTAACTAGAAAAGCACTCGGAGAGCGCAGACCTCCGCCAAGCGCCACAATTCCCCCCATACAGTGTTTGTGTGTACGTTTTCAGATTCCTTGAGCATGTAAACATATGACTAACAATTGGATTCACAATGATTATTTGTTTATTTGACAGGGACAGTGCAATAAACACACAATTAATCAATGACAATCAATCTGATAGTGATAGGATTAGTGGTTCAGTAGTAAAAGCATTGCCTCCTTGGCGGAGGTAATAAACTGAAGTGTTGCTGTTGTGTCCATCTCCTCCACTGACGGATGCAAATTGGGTAGACAGGTTGCCGTGGGTTTTATATTATACTATTTTGGGGTTTCGCTCCGCGGCAAACGAGAATTTAGAAGCTTCGCCGGCAGAGAGCTTGTTATTGCGCAGCGCGTATGGCTGGCCGGGGAATTTCTGCCAAACGCACAGCTCCTATGGCTGGCCGGGGAATTTCTGCCAAATGCGCAGCGCCTATGGCTGGCCGGTGAATTTCTGCCAAATGCGCAGCTCCTATGGCTGGCCGTTGAATTTCTGCCAAATGCGCAGCGCCTATGGCTGGCCGGGGAATTTGTGCCAAATGCGCAGCTCCTATGGCTGGCCGGGGAATTTCTGCCAAAGAATCCGTCGGCGGACAGCTGCCCGAGTGAGGTTTTGCAGTTGCGCGCAAACACAAGCACGCTGGCGGGCCCAGGCCAGCAGTGTTTTCCGCGTGCTTTTGTGCCTAAAACGTTGAAGAACGCAGAGTTTGTGTTGCAGACACGACGACCAGCGCCCTCCATTGCGCCTGCGCACATGTTGAAAATGGCCCTATGTCACAGTGTTGAAAAATGCTTTAAAAAAATTCCTGTATCCAGACGGTGAACCGGATCACCCCCAAAATTTAATCAGTTCTTCCTTGTACCATTTCCAACAACGCCTGAAAGTTTCATGCAAATCCGTCCAAGACTTTTTGAGTTATCTTGCTAACCAACAGACAAACAGACAGACAGAAAGACAAACAGACAGACAGACAAACACACAAACACACAAACCCTGGTAAAAACATAACCTCCTCCTGGCCTTTTCAGCCTGGCGGAGGTAATAAAACGGTTTGACATCTTCTAAGCCCCTGTGACAAAGAACAGACATTTTTGAGTGCATCGTATGGTCACTACAAATATCCACAGCTCAACATTGCCCTCTAGTGGTAACTCCGGGACATGCTGGATTTAACCAGTGAACTTTTCTCCTTGAAATGACTGTCTTTGTTTTGCAAAACTCAATTCTCAGATTATCCTCTTTTTCAGGACACCATGGAAAAGCAAATGGACTCTGATGTTTGGTGTGGACAATCGCTTGGGTTTGAAATACTTATTAATCCTTGATTTTAAATATGTGCATGTTAAAAATGTTTAAAATGAGTTTTATTCTTGCATGTTAATTGAAAAGCACTAGTTATAAAGGTGCATGTTCACTAAAGCTAGCTTAGACTTTATACATAAGTAGGTTAAGGAATCTCCAGTGTATTAAAATGTGTCATTCTGTGAGGACCGGTATCAGCCAGTCATCACCCAGCATATGCTGGGCTGCAGCTCTTTCATTCCATTGGCTCTTACAGACAAAAGACTGTTTGTTCATTGGACTAAACATCATAAAACCCACCTACGAAGGAAGACTGTTAGCTTGGGCTTATGCCAATCACCCTAATGGGCGCAAAAGTTGTCTGAAGTTATAAAGAGGGGAGACGCCTTCCTGGAGAGCACTTTAGAGCAGTATCAGAGTTCCTGTCCCTTCAGTTTTTACAGGGAACATGGGATGTTGTGTTTGTGTAAACTTCTGTGTATTTTAATGTTTTTTTTCTTTAAATGTCTAGGAATTAATTCTTTCTTTCCTGAACTCAAATCTTGATTCAGAGTTAAAAATGCCCGTTCTTAGGCAGTTTCTCTATTTTTCTCCTTTAAACTTTCTTCAACTCACCATGTGTTTTCCAAGGACTGACCATCTCCATACTGGAAGCTGTTTTCAACTACACAAAGTCAGAAAATACTTTTTAATTTTGCTATTGGGATCAGATTTTGTAATTATTCTTGAATTCCCTGGGAAAGCCGCTTGCCAACGAAGAAGGAGAAGAAAAAGCCTCATCTCGCCATTACCACACCACTGAAGAAACACCATGGCCATTTTTGTTTTGACCTAATCAAAACAAAAATGATGATCGAAGCAGTCAAAATCTCATCTTGTGACTGTGGACTTTGAGAACTGCTGTACCTTGTCCGAATATCTGCCGGCAAGATATTCTGGTGTCGGCGCCATCTGCAAATAAAGCTTCAGGAGAAGCCGCTGAGCAAACTTCAACCCGAATTCACGTGAGCCCTCTTCGTTCCATCTGCTGAATGAATGTATAAGATTTGGGAATAATTCAGCATCTGATCAGTTACAAAATTAAAACAGAAATAATATAATTTTTCTTATTAAAATTCCATTTTTACTTTCTTAAGAGTAATCCAGAATTTTTCATATAATTAATTTAATTTTCTCAATAAATTTGTGTTCAGTTTTTCATAATCCTTCAACTTCAAACTGCTTCAAATCAAACTTACATTTCCACTATGGTTCTGCAAATGTGCTCATATTTTGTTACTCTATCCTCAGTTATAAGTTTAATGTGATGGTTTAATGTGATCATTTCACTTGCTCACAAGTTATTTGAATGTAAGATCATTTAATCAGAGTTCATTTAATAAATCTATAAAATGAGAGAAGTTGTTGGGACTTTATTCCATTCTGACTCTGTCTTCGAAGCCCCAGTATCGAATTCACAAATTTGAGACTGATTATTAATTAATTTATTGAGTGATTAAACAGGTATAAAGTGAAATTAATTAATAAATTGTTCACAGAGAAAGAGGTGAGCCAGTGCCCCCAAACGAGTGTTTACTATCAACTTTTTCTCTGTGTGTGGACCCAGAGTAAATCTCAGGTCCCAATACACTAATACAAATTAAATAATCTTTATACCTGATCATAATTATAAATCAAATATTGCTATAGTATAGTAGTATTGACAAACAAAATCTTTGAATTGAATCTTTGAATCTTAAATCTTTCATATTTAAAGCAATACTGTGTAACTTTCTTGTTCTGAATAGAAATGCTGAAAAGACTACAACTATGCCAACTATGACTTCAGTCTCCACAACCAATCAATACTGGATTTTTTGCTGATAACTGATATGCCAATATTTTGAAAATATTTCTTTCCAATTGCTGTTACCGATAAATGCATATACTTTTCCCACCTATTTACATCTTCTTTGCTTTTTCACACCACTGTAAAAGCAATCCAAAATCCTGTAAATTTAGGGGGAAAATCTCATACATTCACAAGATGAATGTAGCAACCTGATGAAAACAAAATGTAACAAAAATTGACAAATTTGAAGATATGAATGAATGAATGAATTGAATGAATGAATGAATTTTTATTTCGGATAGTACATTACAGGTTAAAAGAAACTGTATAATATAACAACAAGGTCAAATTAGACAAAGACTCCTTCTACTATACAATTCCACGTGAGTTATCCGAAATGGGTGATGGCTGAAGCCGCAGCTTATATTGCCCACCCATATTCCATCCAAGAATTCAAAGGAGAAAAAAGAGAAAACAAGACAAGAGCGATTACAATTTAAAACAAGGCTAAGACAAAATATGACTGAGAGAAAAAGAAAACTGAGCTAGTCTAAGTTAAGCGGTTACTATTCAAAAACAAATCTAAGACATAGTGTCACAGAGAAAAAAGAAAAACTAAGCTATAACACAACACAGGCTGGAAATGTCAATCCTTATGTGAGTTTACATGTCGTCTTGTAAATATGTTTGGAGTATTTCTTCCTTTAGTTTTTGTTTAAATTGTCCAAGCTTTGTACATGATTTTAATTCAGGTCCAAAATCGTTCCATAATCTGACACCTTGCACTGAAATACAGTGTTGCTTGGTAGTTGTTCTCACTGTAGGCTTTTGAAATATACATGTTCCTCTGAAGTGATATCGTTTCTCCCTTGTTTGGAACAACTTTTGGATATTTGCGGGCAGTGATAGATTCTTCACTTTGAACATTATTATTGCGGTTTTAAAGTCGATCAGATCTTTCAACTTGAGAGTTTTTTGTTTAAGAAAAAGTGGGTTTGTTGGTTCCCTGTAAGCTGCTTTGTTGATTATTCTAATAGCTCTCTTTTGAAGCATAAAGAGTGGATATATGTTTGTTTTATATGTATTTCCCCATACTTCATTACAATATGTCATGTATGGGAGTATTAATGAATGATACAAGGTGTATAGTGTGGGTTGATTCAGCAAATTTTTCACTCTGTGTAATATTGCAATTGATTTGGATACTTTACCTTTTATATAATTAATATGTGGCTTCCAACACAGTTTGTTATCAATTATTACTCCAAGGAATTTAGTTTCGGATACCCTTTCAATCTCTACACCATTTACACTGAGTTTGGGTACTGGGTAGTTGTGATGGTTGTTAAAGACTATAAATTTTGTCTTGCTTAAATTGAGCGTTAATTTGTTTGAATCAAACCACAGTTTCAGCTTTCCTAATTCCTTTCCGAGTGTATCCAGAAGTTGTTCCAAGTTGTTTCCACTGCATAGCAGGTTAGTGTCATCAGCAAACAATATTAAGTCCATTTTTTCTGAAACTTTACATATATCATTTATATACATATTGAATAATAATGGTCCCAAAACTGAACCCTGTGGGACTCCACAGGTGACCTTCAGTAGCTCTGAGTTTTTGTTGTTAACACATACAAACTGATATCTATTCTTTAAGTAACTTCTTAACCAGGACAGTGCTACCCCTCTGATACCACAATTTTGTAGTTTCTTTAATAATAGATTGTGATCTACTGTATCAAATGCTTTTTTAAGATCCAGGAATACTCCAACTGAATACTCTTTATTTTCAATGGCTGTTGATATTTTTTCTGTAAATTCCATTAAGGCATATGCTGTTGTCCTTTTGTGTCTGAACCCATATTGCTGCTCACACAATAAATCATTCTTCAGTATGAAGTTGTCAATTCTCTCATAGAATATTTTTTCAAGTATCTTGGAAAATTGCGGTAATAGTGAAATTGGTCTGTAGTTGGAGAGTTCCCCTCTGTCGCCTGTCTTGTAAATCGGAATTACTTTAGCTATTTTCATTGCATTGGGAAATATACCTGATTGGAGAGACAGGTTACAGATATACGTCAGTGGTTTCACTATGCATTCGATAACAGTTTTGACTAGTAGCATATCAATACCATCGCAGTCAGTAGATGTTTTACTTTTGAACGATTTAACAATTTCAATGACCTCTCTTTCGTCTGTGTTCTTTATGAAGATGGTGTCTTTTACAGCAGTGTTATTGCATATTGAATCACCTGTTGGCACCGTAGTGGGTATTTCTCGGGCCAGTTTAGGTCCAATGTTAACAAAAAAATTATTAAATTCATCTGCAGGTGAAGCTATATTCACATTCGGAGTCGATTTATTATTTTTTGGAGTGTTAGTTGGGTAGCTGGTATTTCTGCTTTTATTTCCAAGGATATATATAAGATATATATAAGTTAAAGACTCACTTTTGAATTATAAAAATTGCAAATGTGTGAAGGATAAAAATGTTGAATTACAGTAATGATCACCTGGCATATAAATACACAATCTTCAAGGAAAATAAGACAACTACCACCACTGGCATTTAAACTCAGGTTTTACTGGACTATTTTATTGGTATTTTATGCTACTTCAGAAAGTTTTTATGATTAATGTTTTAAACCTTGACTGATTTTAACAATCTTGTAACTTGTTTAAAACGTGGAGCAAGGATCTTTTTTCTCCATTTACGTACATGCCTGCTACTGCAGAGATTCTCTCAAAGTTGTGAGGCAAGGACCTCTTCTGAAGTGCCCTTCTGGAGAATATTTTTTTAACCACTTAAATTTCTGGTGTCCTGGGATGTTTCAAATTTTCAACCGCCATTCAGTGAAGAAAAAATTTGATTTACTGTGCACATGATATTTTTAGGCATTTGCAGGCAAACTGGCTGGAATCGTAAGGGGTTAAAGGTATTTTAATTTTCCCCACTGACATCAAGAAATGTGTTTAATGTGCAATAACTATTTTCTTCTTCTTCTCCTTTTCACCGTGATCTCTCTGTCTAACTAATGACACAAGTTCTTTTCTCCTTCCTCAGTATCCAGCATCTCATACAACTCATTTATATGCCTTTTCCTTTGCCTTTGCCACCTCTCTCTTTGCCATTTTCTTAGATTCCAAATACTCCTGTCTACTTTCTTCATCTCCCTGACTATCCCACTTTTTCTTTGTCAGCCTCTTCCTTTGAATACTTTCCTGTACCTCCTCACTCCACCACAAAGTCTCCTTGTCTTCCTCTGTCCACTGGATACACCGCATACCCTTCTACCCATTTCTCTCAATACTTTTGCCATACTTTCCCAGTCATCTGGTGATTCTTGTCTACCATCCAGAGCCTGTATCAACTCCTTCCTGAACTCTGTGCAACATTCTTCCTTCTGTAACTTCCCCCACTTTAATCTTTGGCTCTGCTTTCACTCTCTTCCTCTTCTTGCTTTCCAAAGTCATCCTACAGACTATCATCCAATGCCGCCTAGCTATATTCTCCCCTGCCACCACCTTGCAGTCTCTTATCTTTTTCAGATTTCTCCTTCTGCAGAAGATGTAGTCCACCTGTGTTCACCGTCCTCTACTCTTGCAAGTCACCTGATGCTCCTATGTGTTCACCACAGCCACTTCCATCATTTTAGTAAAATCCACAACCATCTATCCTTCCACATTTCTCTCCTTAAGACCATACCTACCCAGGACCTCCTCATCTCCTCTGTTCCCTTCACCTACATGTCCATTAAAGTGCACTCCAATCACCACTCTCTTCCCCCAGGGAACACTCTCTACCACTTCATCCAACGTACTCCAGAATTCCTCTTTCTCTTCTGCCTGACATACAACTTGTGGGCCAAACGCACTGACAACATTCAACATCACACCTTCAACTTTTAGCTTCAAACTCATAATCCTGTCTGACTCCCTCTTTACCTCCTGAATACTCTTCACATACTCTTCCTTCAAGAATACTCCTACTCCATTTCTCTTCCTATCTACACCATGGTAGAACAGTTTAAATCCCCCTCCACAGCTCCTAGCCTTGCTTCCCTTCCATCTGGTTTCTTGAATACACAGTATGTCTACTTTTCTTCTCTCCATCATATCAGCCAACTTTCTGCCTTAGTCCCTACATTTAACGTCACTACTCTCACCTCCACACTTCTGCCTTTCCTTTTCTCTCTTTTCCTCCTAACACGCCTTTCCCCTCTCCTCCTCCTCTTTGATCTTCGACCAACAGTAGCCCGATTTCCACCGGCACCCTGTCGGTTAACAACACTATTGATGGTCGTTGTTAACCTGGGCCTCAACCAATCCATTATGGAAGTCTCATTCGTCATGATGAGCATGTTTGATTTGGCAAAGGTTTTACGTCAGATGCCCTTCCTGACACAACCCTCCCCATTTACCCGGGCTTGAGCCCGGCACTAGGAGTACACTGGCTTGTGCACCCCCTGTGGCTGGGTAAAAATTTGCATATTTAATGATGCTTTCAAAGTTTAACATTTTGTGATTGGCAGGTATTTGACAGCGATGATATTGTCATGTTTTCCTATCCGGGATCCTAAGCATTTGTTTATGGAGTGACTCCAGCAACTTCCTGTTGCACATGGTGTTTTTGTAGATGATACAGATTGGTGTAGTTAGCAAACATACTTGTCACACTTTCAGGAGTTTTCTGCAGTAGAAAACCGCACTCTAGAAAAACTGGGGAAAACTCCCCCACCTTAAGAGGTAAACTCATTTAGTGAGGATGGAATGTTATTCAGTATTCATTAAAAAGGTTTGTCCTTCTCTTCAACCATGACAATGTTCAAGCGGCATTGTTCTCCCAATCTTTTGTTATACTCTATTGTCACAAATATGTTGAGTTTCTGCATTTTTATATTTTTTTAAATTGACTTTATGTCATTAAGGGCCATATTTCAATTAAAACTACATCTCTTTCTCTCTCCAAGTGCTACTGTAGCTGATTTTCTGACATGATCGGCCGATGATTAGCAGTTAGCAGACACATCACAAGGACACACACAAGTACAACAACTGAATTAGTTTATTTTTATCTTTCTGTTTGAAACTATAAAGTATGCTTGCAGTGTGGGAAAGTGACTGCATTTATGCGAGAGAGAGAGAGAGAGAGAAAGAGAGAGAGAGAGAGAGAGAGAGAGAGAGAGAGAGAGAGAGAGAGAGAGAGAAGCAAAATGAAAGAGAGCGGTGATCTTTCATAGATGGCAGGGGATTTACAAAAGGGTCTGCCTTACATAGAGGTGTGGAGTCACGGTTAGTGTACCAACTCCGTTTTTCAGGTGACTCAGACAGGTGTTCCAGGTGAGTATTAGAAGAAGGCGATTCGACTCGGTGGGTATCTGTGATGAGGTAAAACAAGAGGTCAAAGTCTGGGTTTTTCAGGGATCCAAGAGGGGAATGAGCAGGCAGGCAAGTGAGCAGGTGAAAGACTGAGTAGGTGGGTACAAGCAGCGATCCAAAGCGGAGTGCAGCAGCAGCAGCAGTGACAAGGTAGGATTTCCTAAACACAAAATAGTATTAATCACAAGTACAGAACTGGTCGTTCTCCAAGAGTTAAGTAAAAAATGATTCATAAAACAAGACTTGTTAATAGGGGGTAGGTTTTACCAACTCAGTGCTCTCACAGCTTCATTCTTCCACACTGCAGAGTTCAAGATGTGACAGCTCATTGCATATTACAGTTAGGCCCAAAAATATTTGGACAGTGACACGTTTTGTTATTTTAGCTGTTTACGAAAACACATTCAGGATACAATTATATAATCAATATGGGCTTAAAGTGCAGACTCTCAGCTGTAATATGAGAGTATTCACATCCAAATTGGAGCAAGGGTTTAGGAATTACAGCTCTTTAATACGTAGCCGCCTCTTTTTCAAGGGACCAAAAGTAATTGGACAATTGACTCAGAAGGCTGCAAAAAAAAATAACAAGGCTGCATGGACTCTTCCCTCGTTAACCTGTCATCAATTAAGCAGTTAAAAGGTGTGGAGTTGATTCCAGGTGTGGCGTTTGCATTTGGAAGCTGTTGCTGTGAACACACAACATGCAGTCAAAGGAGCTCTCAATGGAGGGGAAACAGACCATCCTGAGGCTGAAAAAAAAAGAAGAAATCCATCAGAGAGATAGCAGAAATGTTAGGATCGGCCAAATCAACAGTTTGGTACATTCTGAGAAAAAAAAGAGTGCACTGGTGAGCTTGGGAACTCAAAAAGGCCTGGACGTCCACAAAAGACAACAGTGGTGGATGATCGCAGAATCCTTTCCATGGTGAAGAACAACCCCTTCACAACATCCACTCAAGTGAAGAACACTCTCCAGGAAGTAGGTGTATCAGTATCTAAGTCTACCATAAAAAGAAGACTTCATGAGAGTAAATACATAGGATTCACCACAAGGTGCAAGCCATTAATCAGCCTCAAAAATAGAAAGGCCAGAATTGACTTTGCCAAAAAACACCTGAAGAAGCCAGCCCAGTTCTAGAACAGCATTCTTTGGACAGATGAGACTAAGATCAACCTGTACCAGAATGATGGGAAGAAGAAAGTTTGGAGAAGAATCGGAACAGCTCATGATCCAAAGCACACCAAATCTTCTGTAAAACACGGTGGAGGCAGTGTGATGGCATGGGCATGCATGGCTTCCAATGGCACTGGGTCACTTGTGTTTATTGATGATGTGACAAAAGACAGAAGCAGCCGAATGAATTCTGAAGTATATAGGGATATACTTTCTGCTCAGATTCAGCCAAATGCAGCAAAGTTGATTGGACGGTGCTTCACAGTACAGATGGACAATGATCCAAAACATACTGCAAAAGCAACCCAGGAGTTTTTTAAAGCAAAGAAATGGAATATTCTGCAAAGGCCGAGTCAATCACCAGATCTCAACCCAATCGAGCATGCATTTTACTTGCTCAAGACAAAACTTAAGGCAGAAAGACCCACAAACAAGCAGCAACTGAAGACAGCTCTAGTAAAGGCCTGGCAAAGCATCACAAAGGAGGAAACCCAGCGTTTGGTGATGTCCATGGGTTCCAGACTTCAGGCAGTCATTGCCTGCAAAGGATTCTCAACAAAATATTGAAAAGTAACATTTTACTTAGGGCTATGTTTATTTGTCCAATTACTTTTGAGTCCCTGAAATGAGGAGCGTTTGTATAAAAATAGCTACAATTCCTACATGTTTAATCATATATTTTTGTTCAACCCCTTGAATTAAACCTTGAAGTCTGCACTTCAATTCCGTTGTAGTTGTTTCATTTCAAATCCAATGTGGTGGCATGCAGAGCCCAAATCATGAAGATTGTGTCACTGTCCAAATATTTCTGGGCCTAACTGTAGATGTGGGGGATAGTGCAGCTGCCACTGATTAACTCCAACTCTAGACCTGGAGAGAAGGAAGGGGAGGGGGGAGACACTACCAAGGAATATCAGAATAAACAAAAGATACTGTTGTGCTCACCGGAACCATAACATTTTCCCTCTTCTGCTACCTTAACTTCCTGTGAAAGTCCAAACCTTCCTGAAAACTGCTTTCACACTAGAAAGGAATCAATTTGGACTGAGACTACCTACTTTTGCTAGACCAAATTTCAGCTCTTTGGTCTGGACTGTGGTGTGGAGGAGGTCTCACATCTCTAATTTTGGTGTGGATCAGCTTGAAAATTCTGGAAGTCCTGAGCAGACAGGTTGGGTGTGAAAGCATCCTTAGTAGCAGAGATGCACACTGCTTTATCATCCTCCAGGACTATTCAGTATGATATAAAACTACTGAAGGAGGATATGAACCTGTCAGGAAACAGTCATGGAGAGAATGCTGACATTTTTTGCACAGCTTTTACTGCAGGAACTAATCTTACAGGAACTCCACTTATAGTGTGTGTGTGTGTGTGTGTGTGTGTGTGTGTGTGTGTGTGTGTGTGTGTGTGTGTGTGTGTGTGTGTCTCCACTGAAGAACCTCCACCATATAGGAACGTTTTCAGGAACTCTTAGGGGCCAAAATAAGCCTCTGCTCAAGGTTAGGTTCTTCAGTGCAACCCTAAAAACTGCTGGGTGTGGTTTTGGACTGACTCAGTGCTGACTGGATATACAGTAATTCGGCATCACAATGTCAAGAAGACTGAATCCAACATGAAGCAGCAAAAAAGCCACTAGAAAAAAAAAGGCAGCAAAGCTCTAATGGCAAAAAATGTTTAATGACAGCATGACTGTGGAAAGGAAAAGTCAGAGTGATTATAAGGCATATTCAAGCTGTGTAATTGAAAATGTCAGTTACATCACATACCAAGCCTCTGGTGTCCAATGGATCCTACTCCCTCAATGGAGATATGATGGGTGAGATAACTAAATACAGGAATGCCCTGACAAAAATTCTTATTCCCTAAGGTTTACTCATAGCCCTCCAATGGAAATGTGCGTTTTGTAGCCATTGATCCATAGGACTTATTTGCAGCCACAGGTATGGCCATCTGCTGGTCATTAAACAGAATCCAAGTTTAATGCGCTTTCCAACTGACCTTCACTTTTTGGAGCGCGAGCAGTTTCCGGGATCACAAGTTGGATGCTACCTATGTTTGCTGTGAAGTTGTGAAAATTATATTTGAGCACATTATTTCTAAACCCATTTAAAACTAGGGCTGCCTCAAATACAAGTTTTGGTGGCTCTGAATATTTGGGAGCAACTCAAGGTGAATATCCATATATTCTATGCAGTCTTTATTCTCTTAAGTTAACTGTGTCCACACAATATTTTTCTTTGAAGTGTGGCTTTTTTAAATAAATTTGGAAGTTTTTAATTAAATTTGCAGCTTTTATCATTAATTTGCACCTTCACTTTTTTATCTTGTAAATTTATAACATACTTTGAAGATTACATTTTTTTTCATTCTAAATTTATTTTTTCTTAGTAACTTTTCTTTTAAATTCAACATTTTTATCCTTCACACATTTGCAGTTTTCATAATTCAAAACTGAGTCTTTAACTTATATATTTTCAAATTTGTCAATTTTTGTTACATTTTGTTTTCATCAAGTTGCTACATTGCTCTTGTGAATGTGTGAGATTTTCCCCCAAAATTTACAGGATTTTGGATTGCTTTTACCGTGGTGTGAAAAAGTGTTTGCCCGTTCCTGCTTTCTCTTTTTTTTTATGTTTGTCACACTTAAATATTTCAGATCACCAACAAATTTAAATATTAGACAACAATAACACCAGTAAACACAAATTGCAGTTTTTAAATGAAGGTGTTTATTATTAAGGGTAAAAAAAAAAAAGACCCAAACCTACATGGCCCTGTGTGGAAAAAGTGATTGTCCCCCTGTTAAAACATAAATTAACTGGTTTATCACATCTTTGGAAAGCTGAGTTCAATTTCTCTAGCTACACCCAGGCTTGACTACTGCCACATTTGTTCTCAATCAAGAAATCACTTAAATAGACCTGCCTGATAAAGTGAGGTAGACCAAAAGATCCTCAAAAACTAGACATCATGCTGCGATACAAAGAAATTCAGGAACAAATGAGAAACAAAGTAACTGAGATCAGTCAGTCTTGAAAAGGTTATAAAGCCATTTCTAAAGCTTTGGTACTCCAGCAAACCACAGTGAGAGCCATTATGCACAAATGACGAAAACATGGAACAGTGGTGAACCTTCCCAGGAGTGCCCGGCCCACCAGAATTACCCCAAGAGTGCAGTGATGACTCATCCAAGAGGTCACAAAAGACCCCACAACAACATTCAAAGAACTGCAGGCCTCACTTGCCTCAGTTAAGGTCAGTGTTCATGACTCCACCATAAGAAAGACACTGGGCAAAAATGGCCTGCATGGCACAGTTCCAAGACGAAAACCATCATCATCATCATCATAGCAGTCTGTCGGGGGCGACAATGACTGTTTCATTTAGGTCTGATCAGCTTCCTCCATGCAGCTCTGTCCTTCGCCCTCCGCTGCCAGGAACTCCTGACCTTGTTAACCCGGGTGACGTCCGAGCTGGTATGAGTTGCTTTCTGACTGACCGCTTCATGAAACTGCTTGCAAAGTGTTTGAGTAAAGCTAGCTTTTTCTGGACTAGCGGCACATTCTTGGTATAAACAGAGGTATTATCAGTGGCAAGGATAGGCCAAGACAAACGGACTCCAGTATCTGTTGCAGTGACTGACCAGATGATAGGTTTGTTTATCTCTGCTCTTTGTGTAGTGCATGTCACGATGCACTGACTGGCAAACAGCCACCACAGACCTTGCAACAGATGTGCTTATCTGCCAGGATGTCCAGTCTCACCCTGTGTAACTGGGAGTGGTCCACCACAGACCTGTGACAGATATTGCTTTCAGTTCTGCCAGGATGCCCAGTTTCACCCTCCACACCCTCGGAAGGGCGGGGTTGCCAGTTGAGTCACCGATGGCCCAACCCATGAGACAGGTAGTGCCGGTTTTCATGATTATCCGGTAGCAAGCAAACCAATGCCTGACCTGACAGCCAAAAACCACTGCTGAGCAAAAAGAACATACAGTAAAGGCTCGTCTCAGTTTTGCCAGAAAACATCTTGATGATCCCCAAGACTTTTGGGAAAATACACTGTGGAGTGACGAAACAAAAGTTGAACTTTTTGGAAGGTGTGTGTCCCATTACATCTGGCGTAAAAGCAACATAGCATTTCAGAAAAGGAACATCATACGAACAGTAAAATATGGTGGTAGTAGTGTGATGGTATGGGGCTGTTTTGCTGCTTCAGGACCTGGAAGACTTGCTGTGGTAAATGGAACCATGAATTCTGCTGTTTACCAAAAAATCCTAAAGGAGAATGTCCGGCCATCTGTTCGTGACCTCAAGCTGAAACGTACTTGGGTTCTGCAGCGGGACAGTGATCCAAAACAAACCAGCAAGTCCACCTCTGAATGGCTTAAGAAAAATAAAATGAAGACTTTGGAGTGGCCTGGTGTTATGTATGAGATTTGGGTGTCTGGGATGCGTGCCCACCCACAGGGTGACGTCAGGCGGGCACGGCCCACTATGTATATATAGTTGAGTGTTCTGCTTAATAAAGTTCAGTTGGATGTCCCTCAAGAAGTGCTCCATCTCGTGTCATTTTCACAATATAACATTTGGCGACGAGAAGACTAATGGGAGTGTGATGGTTGCCTCAGCCGTTGGCACCATTTCTGGAACGCGATGGGGAGCCTGTGATCCTCTGGCCGGAGTGGAGAGCCTCGTTTGAGGAATATATTAGGGCGCTGGGCCTACACAGGCTAGACGGGAGAAGTCGGTGGGCGCTCCTGGCCCACAGTCTTGTCGTGGAGGGCTGAAGGATCCTTGGTGCTCTGGGTAGAGTGGACCTCTACGAGGATGCTGTCAAGCGGTTGGCCAGGCACTTCGATGGTCAGACGAGGGCTGTGAAGCTGCATGTGATGGAGCTCTTGGAACCAGAAACTGATGGGCTAGCTGAGGAGCTAACTTCGCCCCAAAAGCGGGTGAGCGAGGCCGGGCAGGCTGAAGGCCCCGGGGAGGAGCAGCAGCCGCAGGACACAGTGACAGTGCAGCAGAGCACCAACACCAAAAGCACGGGATGCAGCTGTGAGGAGCCGAGGTCGGTGAGTGGGCCTGGCGAGGACGATGGTGCATGTCCCGGAGGTGAGCAGCGACCGGATACAGAGGCTACATGGCAAGACATGTGGAGCAAGGGGGCTAAGAGCAGTGACGACGTGCCCGGGTCGGGAGATGGAGCCGACAGGAGTGTCACAGAGGGCCCCGAGGGACAGCAGCTACAGCCAGACATGGCTGACAGCGCAGTTTGGGACACGAGCTGGTCTGGCGAGCTGGGTGTTAATTGTGACTGGTGTGACGATAACCCAGCGAGGGTTGACCCCAGTGCTGGTGGCCGCGGTACCCTTGGTGTAGGAACTGGACAGCACTGCGGGGTACCCATGAAGAGGGCTGCTAAGGCTGGAGGGCATGAGAGTGGAGCGGGACATATTGACGTAGTCCTGCAGAGCACCAAACGGCATCATCGGGGTAAGAGTTTGGACCAGGTCGGCGGGACAGCACGACGCAGGAAGGAGGTCCTGAGACGACGTGGTGGGCACAGGAGACCGGGTCGGGTTCCCCTGTGGGTCGATGGCGGGGTTCAGCCCAGAGAGGACCACTTTTGAAGGTGAGAGACATGTTGGCCAGAGAGGGGTGTTTCAACCCTGGGGGGCGCCAGCGGCCGGACTTAAGGCTGCTATGGGGATGCCCAGGCCCTCCGTGGCGGTCTAGAAGATGGTGGCGTAAAAAGGACATGTTCACCAGGGAGGGGGGTTTCGGCCCTGGAGGTGGACAGAGGCTTGGGGTGCATATGTTGTGGGGGTGCCCGGGGCCTCTGAGGCAGTTTTCTGGATGGTGGCTACCCAGAGACATTGGGGTTACCTGATATTTTATATTTCTGGTGTGAATGCCTGTATATATATGTGAGTGAATGTGTGTAATATGGGATTATTTTATGTATTTTAAGGAGACATGGTCCATTTTGATTATTTTGGTGTGAATGTGATAGGTTGGTCTATAACAGCATATTATTCTCCCTGTTCTTAGTGTGTGATATGGGTTTCAGATTCAGGTTCAGGTTACTTTATTTGTACCCGTAGGTAGATTTGTTTCTAAATTTGTTTAAATTGGTTTCTAAATTTGGGTGGTTCAGCTGTGTGTGTGGTTTCACAGTTTGTAAAGGGGGGAGGGGTTATGTATGAGATTTGGGTGTCTGGGATGCCGTGTCCACCCACAAGGTGACGTCAGGCAGGCACGGCCCACTCTGTATATAGTTGAGTGTTCTGCTTAATAAAGTTCAGTGGGATATTTATCTTTTGTTCTTATTAAAGACAAGAATAGAAAGGAGATGTATTTACCTTCTTAACATGTTTCAACTGTACACTGCAGCCTTCGTCAGAAGAGTCAGCTGATTGCTGCCAGGTGACATTTATCAGCTGATTTTCGTAGGCGGGGCCAGCTCAGCAGATCTGTCAGATCCACCGAGCCGGCCCTGCCTTCCGCCGTCAGATGGTCTCTGGAGAATGTGATCCCAGGTGTGGGAAAGCATAAAGGCCCCCTCATCTCGGTTCATGGTGTCATGGTGGCTCGGTGGATCTGACAGATCTGCTGAGCTGGCCCCGCCTACGAAAATCAGCTGATAAATGTCACCTGGCAACAATCAGCTGACTCTTCTGACGAAGGCTGCAGTGTACAGTCGAAACATTTTAAGAAGGTAAATACATCTCCTTTCTATTCTTGTCTTTAATAAGAACAAAAGATAAATAATTAAAAGAAGGCAAAATGAACCTACTTGAACTATTCAGCGGGATATCCCTCAAGAAGCTTTCTGTCTCATGTCATTTTCACGATATAATACCTAGTCAAAGTCCTGACCTGAATCCGATTAAGATGCTCTGGCATGACCTTAAAAATGCGGTTTATGCTAGAAAACCCTCCAGTGTGGCTGAATTACAACAATTCTGCAAAGATGAGTGGGCCAAAATTCCTCCACAGCATTGTAAAAGACTCATTGCCAGTTATCGTAAACGCTTGATTGCAGTTGTTGCTGCTAAGGGTGGCCCAACCAGTTATTAGGTTTAGGGGGCAATCACTTCTTTACACAGGGCCATGTAGGTTTTGATCTTTTTCCCTTTATAATAAATACCTTCATTTAAAAACTACATTTTGTGTTTACTTGTGCTATCTTTGTCTAATATTTAAATTTGTTTGATGATCTGAAATATTTAGGTGTAATAAACATACAAAAAGATGAGAAATCAGGAAGGGGGAAAACACTTTTTCACACCACTGTATTTCTTTTTTGGTAAATGTGTTAATAATAATTCAAGCATAAGGGTGTCCATATGTGCACCTGGCACCAGGACACCCTAGGCCGCAGGTCGATGATCGATTTTGTTATCGTATCATCAGACCTGCGACCGTATGTCTTGGACACCCGAGTAAAGAGAGGTGCAGAGCTGTCAACTGATCACCACCTGGTGGTGAGTTGGATCCGATGGCAGGGGAGGAAGCCATTCAGACCTGGTAGACCCAAACGTATAGTGAGGGTGTGCTGGGAGCGTCTGGCTGAGGCCCCTGTCCGGGAGGTCTTCAACTCCCACCTCCGGAAGAACTTCAACCACATTCCGAGGGAGTCTGGAGACATGGAGTCTGAATGGGCCATGTTCTCCACCTCTGTTGTTGAAGCGGCGGCCCAGAGCTGCGGCCGCAAGGTGGTCGGTGCATCTCGTGGTGGCAACCCCCGAACCAAGTGGTGGACACCAGTGGTGAGGGGGGCCATTAAGCTGAAGAAGGAGTCCTATCAAGCTTGGTTGGCTTGTGGGACTCCCGAAGCAGCTGAGGTGTACCGGCAGGCCAAGCGGAGTGCAGCTCGGGTGGTTGCTGAAGCAAAAACCCGGGTATGGGAGGAGTTCGGTGAGGCCATGGAACAAGACTTTCGGTCGGCTTCAAAGAGATTCTGGCAAACTGTTCGGCGGCTCAGGAGGGGAAAGCAGCTCCCCGTCCACACTGTGTATGGTGCGGATGGGACACTGTTGACTTCAACTGGGGATATCGTCGGGCGGTGGAAGGAATATTTCGAGGATCTCCTCAATCCCACTGATACGCCTTCCACAGAGGAAGCAGGGTTTGGGGACAAGGGGGATGACTCGCCTATCACAGGGGCTGAGGTCGCCAAGGTGGTTAAAAATCTCCTTGGTGGCCGGGCCCCGGGGGTGGACGAGATTCGCCCCGAATACCTCAAGGCCCTGGATGTTGTTGGGTTGTCATGGTTGACACGCCTCTGCAACATTGCGTGGAGGTCGGGGGCAGTGCCTTTGGCATGGCAAACCGGGGTGGTGGTTCCTCTCTTCAAAAAAGGGGACCGGAGGGTGTGCTCCAACTTTAGAGGGATCACACTCCTCAGCCTCCCTGGGAAGGTCTATGCCAAGGTACTGGAGAGGAGAGTCCGGCCGTTGGTCGAACCTCGGATTCAGGAGGAGCAATGTGGTTTTCGTCCTGGCCGTGGCACATCGGACCAGCTCTTTACCCTCTCGAGAATTCTTGAGGGTTCGTGGGAGTTTGCCCAACCAGTTTACATGTGTTTTGTGGACTTGGAGAAGGCATTTGACCGCGTCCCTCGTGGATTTTTGTGGGGGGTGCTTCGGGAGTATGGGGTATCGGGCTTGTTGTTACGAGCTATTTGGTCTCTGTACGACCGTTGTGAGAGTTTAGTTCGTATTGCCAACACTCGGTCGGAGTCATTCCCAGTGAGAGTTGGACTCCGCCAGGGCTGCCCTTTGTCACCGGTCCTGTTCATAATTTTTATGGACAGGATTTCTAGGCGCAGCCAGGGAATGGAGGGTGTCATGCTTGGTAACCACAGGATCTCATCTCTGTTGTTTGCAGATGATGTTGTCCTGTTGGCTTCATCCAGCAATGACCTACAGCTCTTGCTGGGACGGTTTGCCGCTGAGTGTGAAGCGGCTGGGATGAGAATCAGCACCTCCAAGTCCGAGTCCATGGTCCTCAGCCGGAAAAAGGTGGATTGTCCTCTCCGGGTTGGGGACAGGCTCCTGCCCCAAGTGGAGGAGTTTAAGTATCTTGGGGTCTTGTTCACGAGTGAGGGGAAAATGGAGCGAGAGATCGACAGACGGATTGGAGCAGCATCTGCAGTGATGCGGACATTGTACCGGTCTGTTGTGGTGAAGAGGGAGCTTAGTTCTAAGGCAAAGCTGTCGATTTACCAGTCAATCTACGTTCCTACTCTCACCTATGGTCACGAGCTTTGGGTAATGACCGAAAGAACGAGATCGCGGATACAAGCGGCTGAAATGAGCTTTCTCCGTAGGATTGCTGGACTCACCCTCAGAGATAGGGTGAGGAGCTCAGTCATCCGGGAGAGGCTCAGAGTGGAACCGCTGCTCCTCCACATTGAAAGGAGTCAGTTGAGGTGGTATGGGCATCTGATTAGGATGCCTCCTGGACGTCTCCCACTTGAGGTGTTTCAGGCACGTCCCACTGGGAGGAGACCCCGGGGCAGACCCAGGACTCGGTGGAGAGACTATGTCTCCCAGCTAGTCTGGGAACGCCTTGGTGTCCCCTCTGAAGAGCTGGAGCAGGTGGCTGGGGAGAGGGAGGTCTGGGCTTCTCTGCTTGGGCTGCTGCCTCCGCGACCCGGACCTCCGGAAAAGCGGTAGAAGATGGATGGATGGATGGATGGTGTTAATAATAAATTTCCACTTTTAATGTATCAAAATCAAGCCAATATCTGAATAACAAATTTGAAAACCACATATCCCGGTCCGTGAGGTATAGACACCATCAAGTAAATGGTAAATGGTGTTCACTTATGTAATGCTTTTTACTCATCTCTGGATGACCGAAGCACTTTACAGATCCTGCTATCCACCCATTCACACCAGTGACGTATGTTGAGGTTTGTGGGTGGTGTGGCACTGCCTCTTTCAAAGTCGGATTTAAATATATAAATATTGTTGAAATGATTGGAATCATTCAGAAATTACATTTAGACCTACAAGACAAATAAATAAAGAATTATAAATATATATATATATTTTTTTTCATGACCTCACCTGCCTCCCCTGACCGCACGTCACTGATTCACACACACATTCACACACTGGTGGCGGTGGAGCTACCATGCAGGGTACTGTCCTGACCCACCAGGATCAACTAGGGGTTCAGTGTCTCGCTCAAGGACGCTTCGACATGCAGACTGCAGAGAAAGCGGGAATCAAACCACCAATCCTCCAATCAGTAGTCGTCACACTACACCTGCGCCACAGCCTGTCATAAATCTGCCTTCCAGGCAGATGATAGTATGATGAGGAAGGACCCAGGTAACAGGCAAGGAATATGGTGCACATAATGATTTATTTAAACAGAAAACACGAAGGAAACAAACAGCAGCTTGGGGGATGAAAACAAAGTAACCGCAGAGAATAACGTACTTACAAAAAACACTAGAGAACCACAGGGAAGCTCAGCGGGGAAACAACATAACGTTAATGACGCCACAGAGAACTGAAAACCAAGGACAACTTAAATAGGAACAGAATAATCAGGGGAATGTAGGATAGCTGGGATAACAATCAAGGGTCAGTGGAAAGACATGAGGGAAAGTTGCTATGAGTAGGGAACACACGAGGGACTGAGAACAATAAGTAAACAAATGTACACACCAGATCACAAGAATGACAATAAAGTAAAACAAGGGATGACACAACCCATCAGGGGAAACACAGAAGACCATAACTATAATAATAATACACAGAAGGCAATTTGTTTTATTTATTTAACCTTTATTTATACAGGGTAGTTCCACTGTGAGGCAACCTCTCTTTTTCAAGGACACCCTGTTCACACTCACACATTCACACCAGGAAGCTGCCCAGTGCAACCACAGACTGACCTGTGGCCACTGAGCAGCTCCACTGGAGCAGCTGGGGTTAAGGACCTTGCTCAAGGCCACCACAGTGGGATAAACTAGGTTGGGGCAAACACTGCTATGTTATCTGTCCAACCCAGATCTAATCCTGCTGGTCCAGGGATCAAACCCGCCACCCTCCGCTCACCAGCCCACATCCCTAATCATTAGGCCACCACTGCCCACCAAATAATAATAATCATAGCAAGGGAAACACAAAGACATCAATAATGACACTAAGGACAAAAAGGGGGTGACACAACATGACTAGAGACCAGGGAATAGAAGGACAATGAGACTAATAATGAAAATAAACAAAGGATCACACAATACTGTGTAAAAATGTTGATAATAATAATAATGGGGGAAAAATCATAGACAACCCAAAATAAACATAAAGCGGGGGCATAATATTATCTCTCCTCCAAGGGGCGGATTCCAGATGCCCCTAGAAACAAAAAACACACTGAAAGGGTGGGAGGAGGGGGACACAGAAATGGTAGGAAGAAACAAAACACAGGAATCTCACAACACCCCCCCCAACCCCCAAAAAAGTCCATTGGGTGGTCTCCCAAAGTCCATGGACTACCGGACTGGGGAACACAATGAGTCGGGGTGCTGACCAGAGTCCAAGGGCCCCCAGACCATGAGATATGGGGAGCTAGATGGCCTCCCAGAGTTTCTGGACCACCAGACAGGGTGGGTTGGGGTCTAACCAAAGTCCAAGGCCCCCCAGACCAATGAACAGGGTGGATCTGACAGCCTCCCAGTGTCCTCTGGCCACCAGACCATGGAACAAGAAGGTTCAGGGGTCTACCTGAGTCCACAGACCCCCCCCCCCAACTCAGAGAACAGGGCGTGTTGAGCTGGGGGAACAACAGCTGAGGTGCGCTGACCTCAGGAACAGATGACAGCGATGTGCCAACCTCACGAGCTGACAACGGAGGCACCCCGGCCTGAGGAACAAAAAGCGGTGGGGCGAATTGCCCAGACAACCACGGTGGAGCGGACCGCTCCAATGACCATAGCGGAGGGAACTGCTCCAGTGACCATGGTGGAGGGGACTGCTCTGGCAAACCAGGTGGAGCGGACTGCTCTGACGAACCAGGTGGAGCGGACTGCTCCGACGAGCCAGGTGGAGTGCAGACCACACATGGAGACGATTGGGGAGCGCTGATCACACAGGGAGACGACTGGGGGGTGCTGACCACACTGGGAGATGACTGGTGAGCACTGACCACACAGGGAGACAACTGGGAGCATTGACTACTAGGAGAGACAGCAACTGGGGAGCGTTGGACGCAGACTGCTGGAACTGACGTCTGCAACATGGGGACAGCAGGATCCATAGTTTGTACCTTGGAGACAGCCGGAACCATAGTGTGCACCTCAGAGACGGCTGGAACTGTAGTGTGCACCTCGGAGATGGCTGGAACCGTAGTGTGCTCTTCGGAGACGGCTGGAGCTGTAGTGAGCACCTTGGAGACAGCAGGAGCATGCACCTTCATTCCCAACACAGTCACCTCAAACGGAGGAGAAAAACACCCAGGTATCAGGTCCACACCACTACCACCAACAGAGGAGCTCAGCGGGGAGATCTCAGAGGCAGATGGGAACTGAAACTGTGTCTCCCCACCAGAACCAAGACAAGAACTCTTACAACATGATGTAAAACAAATTGAGAGAGCTTTCCTTTGCTCCTGCTCCTCTGCTGGCGAGGACCCCAGTGACTCTGCTGCCAGTAGAGCCTCCGGAGAAGCAGCTGCCATGGGAACCGGTGTTGCAGCTGCCATGGAAGCCGGCATTACAGCTACCGTGGGAGTCTGTGTTGCAGCCATCATGGGAACCGCAGTTGTAGCTGCCATGGAAGCCAGCATTGCAGCTGCCATGGAAGCATGGCCGCCACCTGCTCTGGCTCCTCTCCAGATAGCTCCAGCTGTCTGCGAGGTGTGCGTCACAGGTCCAGCCATCCCCGAGGTGCACACAACAACTCCAGCCATCTTCGAGGTGCACACAACAGTTCCAGCTGTCCCCAAGGTGCGCATAACAGCTCTCGCTGTCCCCGAGGTGCATGTAATAGCTCCTGTTGTCCTAGAGGTGGACACAACGGCTCCTGCTGTCCCTGAAGTGCACACCACAACTCCAGCTCTCTCCAGGGTGCACACATCAGCTTGCGCTCCACCTGCTTCACTTATCATTATGCCTACAGTTTTGCCTGTTTTCACACCTGCAGTTTCGCCTGTCATCATGCCTGCAAGTTTGCCTGTCGTCACACCTGCAGTGCCGGCTCTCACATCTGCTACACTCTTGCCCCCGCCCACTGCTGCATCTCAGACTGCCTCATCCACTGTTCCTCCAGCGTCTCCTGAAATTGCCATCACCTCTCCAGCAGCGGAGTCACCATGGTCCTTGCTGGCAGTGGAGCAGGATTAAGGCAAGTACTTCATTTTGTATGCTTAACATCTATACTTAAGAAGTCTTGCCTAACTTCTGACAGGGGAACCAAGTTGCAGCTGTCATCTGCTTCTGGCCTTCCTCCACCGGGCTCCACTGCCTGTTCCTGTACTGATCCATCCTCCATCTCTTCCTTCACTTCTGAGGTGTCTGTGTCAAGGGTAGTGCTTCACACCACACCTCCAGCTGTCTTTGAGGTGCATGCCACAGCCCCGCCACCATCCGAGCTGCATGCTCTATCATCGTCTGAGCTGCGTGTTCCAGAGGTCGGGGGACCTCCACCTGTCATTCCAGAGCTCAGGGGGCCTCCACCCATCCTCCCAGAGGTCAAGAGACCTCCACCCACCATTCCAGAGGTCAGGGGACCTCCACCTGTCATCCAAGAGTCTGAGCAGTCCGCTCCACCGTTGCCATCCGAGCAGTCTGCTCCACCATGGTTGTCTGAGCAGTCCACTCCACCTTCGCTGCCTGAAGTCACTGCTTCTCAGCTGCTGTTAGCCCCTACACCGAAGGTTCCTCAGGTACTCTCTCCAGAACTAGAACCTCCTGTGTCGATATCTCTAGAACTAGAAACTCCTGTGTCGATATCGCCAGAACTAGAAACTCTTGTATTGATATCTCCAGAATTAGGAACTACTGTGTTGATATCTCCAGAACTAGAAACTCCTGTGTTATTAGCCCCAGAGTGAGAGGCTCCTACATTGCTTTTCCCAGGGCAAGAGGCCCCATGTTGTTTTCTCCTGAGCAAAAATCCCGTGTTAGCCCCAGAGCAAGAGGCTCCTACTGACATAATGTCTGGCTCAGGAAACACGCACGCAGACTCAGGGAAGATTTAATAGCTTTATTCAACAACCAGGTATGTGTGGATGCGTGTTTGAGATGTGTGAATGGCGTGAGGGTGAACGCTGAGAATCAGGAACAGAGCAGTACGCCGTGCAGCCAGGCAACCCTATGGAGAGAGCAGAGGACAAGGGTAAAAGGGCACTTCACCGAGACAGGCACAAAAGCAATGTGATGCTTACTTGCAGGTGAATGGTGGCTGGCGTTGGCCAGGAGTCTTGCCTGGGGGACAGCGTCCTGCTGCGCACACGAGGTGACGTGGAGAAGAGGGATGAGGAGTTGGCGATGACGGGAGAATCCGCCGCCAAGGAATCCACCTGTGCACAGGGGAGAATACTACAGAGCAGGTGAGGAAATAATGAGGCTTACTTGTCGTAGCATAGATCAACAGGAAGGGAAGGAACGATCCTGCTGGAGGTTGAGCTCGGAGTAGAACAGACGGCTCCAGACCGATGCTCTGGGCTGAGTGGGCTAAATAGCCCGTGATTGACGAGGCGCAGGTGTGCGCGCAGCTCAGGTGGATGATGAGGAACGGCAAGTTGTGACACCTACATCATTATCTCTTGAGTTTAAAAGTTCTATGTTATTATCTCTTGAGGTTAAAGGCTCAAGGTTATCATTATCTCCTGAGTTAAAAGTGTCTGTGTTTTCTTCCATTATTTTATCCAGAACAAAAAATTCTCATGTTGTTTCCTCCAGAGCAAAAAGCTCCCATGTCATCTCCTGAGGTTAAAGGTCTTATGTTGTCATCCCCCGAGTTTAAAGAATCTATGTTGTCACTTCCTGTGTTTAAAGTGTCAATGTTGACAACTCCTGAGGTTAAAGGTTCCATATTGTCACCCCCTGAGGGTAAAGGTACCATGTTGTCCCCTCCTGAGGGTAAAGGTTCCATGTTGTCATCTCCTGAGGTTAAAGGTTCCATGTTGACACCTCCTGAGGTTAGGGGTTCCTTGTTGTCATAATCTCCTGAGTACAAAATTTCCTTATTGTCATCATTTCCTGAGTGCAAAATTTCTTTGTTGTCATCATCTCCTGAGTACAAGATTTCCATGATGTCATCTCCAGAGGTTAAAGTGTCTGCGTCGTCATCTCCTGAATGTAAAGTCTCCATATTGTGTGTGTGTGTGTGTGTGTGTGTGTGTTTGTACCTATTGTTCCAGCTCCTCATGTTTCCCATACCTGTAGCTACCGCCCTCTCTGTATTGTTCCTGTACTGTTGCCCTGTATGTTCATTGTCCTGTTTCCTGTGCATCCCCTGTCTGTGATTGTCTGTACAGCAGAGCACAATCAGCAGGATCCTTACAGTTCCCTGCCTAGTCTTGCCTGAGAGTTTAGTTTTCTGTTTCACTTGGTTTGATTCTCAGCCCACACACTGTAGTTTGTTTGTTCCAGTTTCTGTTAAAATAAATAATAATTTTTACACCAAATCCTGCCTGCACGGGAGTCCCCTCCCCCACTCCACCTTTTGACAGATTTATTTAAAAAGAAAATCCGAAGGAAACAAACAGCAGCTTGGGGGCTGAAAACAAAGTAACTGCAGAGAATAACATACTTAGAAAAGATACTAGAGAACCACAGGGAAGCTCAGCGGGGAAACAACATAACGTTAATGATGCCACAGAGAACTGAAAACCAAGGACAACTTAAATAGGAACAGAATAATCAGGGGAATGCGGGACAGCTGGGATAACAATCAAGGCTCAACGGTAAGACATGAGGGAAAGTGGCTGTAGGTATGGAATACACGAGGAACTGAGAACAATAGGTCAACAAATATACACACCAGACCACAATAATGACAAAGATAAACAGGGGATGACACAACCCACCAGGGGAAATACAGAAGACCATAACTATAATAATAATAATAATAATAATACACAGAAGGCAAATAATAATAATAATCATAGCAAGGGAAACACAAAGACATCAATAATGACACTAAGGACAAACAGGGGGTGACGCAACATGACTAGAGACCAGGGCACAGAAGGACAATGAGACTAATAATGAAAATAAACAAAGGATCACACAATATAACCAGATCACAAAACACAACACAAAAACAAAGACAACGGGGATTGAGCACAACAGACCAGGGGAAACACAGAAGACAATACCAGTTAAAAGAACAAAAAAGGAATCAACCAAAATCACAAGAGACCAGAAAAAACACACTGGATGACCACAGAGAAACCAGAGGAGTACAGAAGACAAAAATGGTGATAATAATAATAATTACGGGGAAAAATTATAAAGAACCCAAAATAAACATAAAGCAGGAACCATAACACAGCTGCCCCATCAGGGATAGCCTATATATGTTTAACGTTCCATTTACATATATCAGGCCAGAGGCCATTGTATGATTTTTTTTACACGAATGAGACTGCAAATGACCAGTATCATTAAAATACAAAGCAGTATTATTTAATCCTAGATAGCTACATACAGCAGGGAAAATAAGTATTGAACACATTAACATTTTTCTCATTAAACAGTTTTCTGATGGAGCCATTGACCTGAGATTGTTACTAGATATCAGTAACAACCCAAGGAATCCATATATACAAAGAAATCAAGGAAACTATGTTTACAAAGCAAGTTATATTTAATAAAGTGGAATGTCACAGGGAATAAGTATTGAACACACTTGGTGAAATTCATTTAATATTTAGTAAAAAAGCCTTTGTTGGTAATAATAGCTTCCAGGCACCTCCTGTATGGAGAAACTAGGTGCAGGCATTGCTCAGGAGTGATCTTAGCCCATTCTTCGACACAAGCTGTCTTCAAGTCTTGAAGGCTCTGTGGGTGTCTTCTATGAACTTTGATCTTCAGTTTGTTCCATAGATTTTCAATTGGATTCAGATCAGGTGACTGATTGGGCCATTCTAGCAGCTTTATTTTCCTTCTCTGGAGCCATTTCAGAGTTTTCTTGGCTGTGTGTTTGGGATCATTGTCTTGCTGAAATGTCGACCCTCGTTTCATCTTCAGCATCTTGGCAGATGGCAACAGGTTCTTATCAAGGATGTCTCTGTACAGGTACATCTCAAAAAATTAGAATATCATGAAAAAGTTCAATATTTTTTGTCACTCATCTCAGAAAGTGAAACCAATATATTATATAGATTCATTACACAGAGAGTGATATATTTCAAGTGTTTATTTATTTTAATTTTGATGATTATGGCTTACAGCCCATGAAAACCCCAAATTCAGTTTCTCAAAAAATTAGAATATTGCATAAAATTAATTTTTTAAAAATCATTTTTTAATAGAAATTTTGGCCGACCAAAAAGTATATCCATGTACACACTCAGTGCTTGGTTGGGGCAAATTTTGGATTAATTACTGTATCAGTGTGGCATGGCATAGAGGTGATCAGTCTGTGGCACTGCTGAGGTGTTATGAAGGTCCAGGTTGCTTTGATAGTGACCTTCAGCTTGTCTGCATTGTTGGGTGTGGTGTCTCTCATCTTCCTCTTGACAATACTCCATAGATTCTCTGTGGGGTTTAGGTCAGGAGAATTTGCTGGCCAATCAAACACAATGATACCACGGTCATTAAACCAGGTTTTGATACCTTTGGCAGTGTGAGGGGGTGCCAAGTCCTGCTGGAAAATGAAATCAGCTTCTCCATAAAGCTTGTCAGCAGAGGGAAGCATGAAGTGCCTTAAAATTTCCTGGTAGGTGACTGCGCTGACTTTGGGCTTGATAAAACACAGTGGACCAACACCAGCTGATGACATGGTTCCTCAAATCATCACTAACTGTGGAAACGTCACAATAAACTTCAAGCAACTTAGATTCTGTGCCTCTCCACTCTTTCTCCAGACTCTGGGACTTTGATTTCCAAATGAAATGCAAAATTTACTTTTATCTGAACAGAGGTCATCTGCTGTTTGTCAGCCATGGCCCTGCCCCAGGAGTCCAGCGAATGACGTCACCCCACCTCTGCTCACCCGCACCCCTCATGTCAACAACCAAGCCATGTCGGATAGCCAATAAGTTAAGTAAACGTGCATGCGTATTAATCACTGCAACCATCATCAGTATGATAAATTAAACTGAAGATTATGGAATAATGCTGTCACTAAACAATACCCAATGATTAAAAGCTTTAAATCCAGCTTATATGATACGATTCAAAGCACAGACAAGGTGATAATGATAGTGTTTATGCATATGATTTGCCTGAGGCTGTTGATTATCAAAGAGAGGCTTTAATGTTTCTTTGCCATATTACTGTTCTTTTGGAAATAGAAAAGTCACTCTTAATGAAAGACTATGTGATTATTAAAGTTTTAATCCTTTTACTGTTCATGACAAAATAGCAAAGCTCTAAAGGATTATAGGATTTAGAAAAAAAAAACTGAGAAAAAAGTCCCAATACTGGGCTCTCTGATTAGATTTGATTCTGTGACATTAAAAAAAAAAGACCAATTGGCTGGTTTACTGTCTTGCCAATTTAAAGAAATGACAGACTGTGTGAAAGTTGACATCATAATACAGTGATCCCTCGCTACTTCGCGCTTCACCTTTCGCGCCCTCAGTGCATCGCGGATTTTTCAAAAATATTCATCAAAAATTCAAAATTGAGAAATAATGGGCAGGCGCTAGCAGAAGGCAGGGAGACTACATTAGACCATCAGGTGTCAACACGGACAGCTGCTCAACTCTCTGTTCGCTGTTGTCGTGTTGGCTGGGCTCGGAAATCTCGCAAGCTGATTGGCCGAGACGTTTCACCCCGCAAGCTGATTGGCCGAGACGTCTCACCCACCTCCTCTCCCTGCCAAGCACCCATGAAGGGAAGAAAGACCGCATTCATTGCTTTTTATCGCTCGTGTTACTTAGTCTCGCCGCGTGGAACTTTTTGCTGTTCTCTTGTGCCATTTTGTGCGAAATAGTCTTCCCGTCGAGGCACTACGCCGCCTCCTGCAGCTTCAGCTCTATCGGAAGCTGCCCTCGCTGATCCTGCGCCTCCAGCACCTCACGATGAGGCGTCACCTGAGGAGCAGTAAAGCTCTCATTAACCTGTGCAGTAAATCATTTTCATCTTGAGTTACGTATCTTGTTATAAGAATAAGAGTTCTAAAAACATATTTATGTACACTTTGTTTACATCTACGTATGTATGTACACGTACACACACACACACGTATCATATGAGAGAGAGAGAGTGAGAGAATGAACGTACGTATTGTTTATGGATGACGTCATTGGGGTGACGCTACTTCGCGGTTTTTCACTTTTCGCGGTCGGTTCTGGAACCCATTAACCGTGATAAGTGAGGGATCACTGTACCAAGTGTATCGGTTAAGGGACATTATGAGGACAGACAAATATGCAAATCACTACTGAAATATTATAAAATCAACACTTTTTCTGTCTTACTATTTATATGGGTGTGCTTGAATAAAAGGAACTATCTTATTTTTCTCTAACCTATTGAAAATGAATCACCAAAATTCAAAATAAAAAATATCATTTATGGTATTTCCTTTGAGGAAATGACTAAAATATCAAAGAACACAAAGATATTGCTTTTGAAGAGTTTCTGAATCAAGTAATGCAAAGAAAAACAAGTTCATGTTACTCCTTGAAAAATTATAATGCTTAAAAATTTTTACCTAGAAAAGGAACTCAGGAAGTTCCAGTCTGAGTCTCCCATTTAAACAACATATAGTCTGTGAAATTTTTCCCTTAATGAAATGGAACAAGTTTAAGGGCTCAGTACAAGGTGAGAAGCACCTTGTGGAATTTAAGCCCGTGAATTCCATCAATCAATCCTTTACTACTTATCCAGTCGCAGTCTAAGCAGAGAAGACAGACTGCTGCCCGGCTGATTTACCACTATAACCTCTTCGGCAGATAACTAGGAAGAGTTCAAAACATTTAACATGAGGAAAGAAGAGATCTCTCCCACTCCAGCAGAACATTACAGAATAAGCTTGGGTAATTTTTTCTAAATGTACAGGCAAAAACAAAAAGTGAACCATTAGTAACACTAAAAATTTCAATCAACACTAGATTAAGCACTGTAAAAACTTAAAAGGACAAAAGTTGAATGACTAGTGACAGTAACACTTACCCAAAAATTATGAAAAGACAAATTTGCACTCCTGTTTGTGTGATTTCTGACGCGGGGGGGGGGGGGGGGGTTTACAGCTTCCCCAGTTTTTATTTTTTCAGGATGGCACCAACTTTGAACGCTTGTGGTGGAGGCAAGGACGGCAAGGGGAACACAGCATTTGTCATCAATCTGAACATCACGGTCATTGGCTGGGGACAGCGGCAACGTGGGGGGAGGAGGACCTCACAGGCGGACCACAACATGTGACAAACAGACCTGAAGCTAAGTAAAACAAATGACCTTGACAATGACATAACACATATCAATTACCTGACTTTGACTTTGAAAATGCAGTGTTCACCTGAAATGATATTGCAGGTCTGACACATTGCAATGATGCCTCTCACCAAATAATGGTATGACAGTATCACATTTCAGAAATGTGACAGGAATAAGGAATAATTGTGTTGTAGGATTTTGGTGTGCTAAGGAAGTCGACTGTGTTCATGGTGCCTGGCTTTTGGCTGAGCCAGGCCCAATGAATGTACACCAGATCAAAATTTAGGAAGAAACATAGGAAATAAAGCATTCCTTGTGCAGAATGAAGCCAACTTCAAATTAAGCAATATGTCCACACTTCCATTAACAGAAGGAGTGGAACATACCCTTTCACAAACATGCACTAACACAAATTCAAACTGTTTGTGGTCAACAGGACAGGCAGATGTGGCCTTAATGACTAATTCAAATTTGGTTACAATAAATGGTAAATCACATTAAATCTGCACAGACAGCTGGGTTAATTGTTCTAACTGAAATTTGTAAATTTGGCCAAGGGAAGACACTCACAAAAACAGGCATGATTACAGAAACCTCATTTTAAGGCCTTTATACTACTCACAAAATTTCATCTAAATTAACCATATGTAAATGTGCCACAAATATTAATGACGCAGACTGTATCTCTAAGGAAAACACTAGAACAAGAAAAAACTATCACAGTTCAAGTAAGCCACCATTTTGATGCATGGGCGCTTCCATGCAAGGGGGGGTACTGCAATAATTAATTAGAAAAATCATCAGAAAAATAGATAATGAATAAAAATGATCAATAAATGATCAATAATGTAGGAAAGATAAAATATAGGTGAAACAACTTGGTAATGGAATCATCATCATCATAGCAGTCTGTCATGGGCGACAATGATTGTTTCATTTAGGTCTGATCAGATTCCTCCACACAGCTCTGTCCTTAGCCTTCCGCTGCCAGGAACTCCTGTCTATGTCCAACTTCTTCAAGTTTGTTTTTACAGTGTCTTTAAATCTGAGCCTTGGTCTATCCTGATTGCGTTTGTCCTCACATAACTGTGAGTAGAGTAACTGCCAAGGGAGATGCTGGTGGTCCATCCTCTCAACATGTCCGAGTCATCTCAGGTTCATCTGTATTAGCATGTCCTCCATTGATGGTAGCCCAGCTCGTTTCAACACTTCTATGTTGGTTATCTTGTCTTTCCGTGAGATGTTCATTATGGCTCAAAGTTGTCTCATCATGTATGCGTCGAGTTTCTTCACCTGCACTCTGTAGACAGTCCAAGTTTCAGCACCGTACAATAGAGTAGCCAATACTGTCGCTCTGTACACTTTGCATTTCACATGGATAGACACATGTCGATTGTTCCACAGTCTCTCGCTTAAGTTTCCAAACACAGCGCTCGCTCTTCCTGTTCTGAGAGGTAGTTCATCCTCCAGCCTAGCATTCTCTGAAACAGTACTCCCTAGATACTTGAAAGTCTTGCACTTGACTAGTGGCTCTGTACCAATGCTGATCTCTTCTGGTAGTGATGTTGATAACTGGAACTTTGGTGGTTGATAAAGGCACTCTGTCTTCTTGATGTTGATTTGGAGGCTGAATTGGCTAGCTGCTCTTGCAAATTTCTCCACTAAAGATTCATGCTTTCATGCTGTGTGCAACTAGAGCACTGTCGTTGGCAAAGAGCATTTCTCTTACTACCTTTATCAAAGTCTTACTCTTGGCTTTAAACTGTGCCACATTGAACAAGTCTGGTTCTTTCCTTGTTTGAATGTATACTCCTTCTGAAGTGTCTCTGAAGGCCACTTCAAGTATGGCTGCCAGATATAGCGAGAAGAGTGTAGGTGCCAGCACACACCCTTGTTTCACCCCGTTGCTTACTGAAAAGTCTTTAGATACTGAACCACTCATTGCCACGTTTGCTTGCATACCTGTATGGAGTGCCTCGATCAGGCTGACAAACTTCTCTGTACAACCTTTATTTCTTGAGTACCTGCCAAAGTCCTTGTCGCGAAACAGTATCGAAGGCTTTACTGAAGTCTATGAAGACTACATAAAGTGGCATGTTCTGTTCGATACACTTTTTTTGAACCTGTTTCAAGCAGAAAATCATGTCTATTGTGCTTCTTCCACTTCTAAAGCCACACTGGGTTTCCGGTAGTACATTCTGTGCAATGTGTTGATTGAGTCTGTTAAGTAGTACACGTGAGAGAATCTTACCAACAGTGGCTAGCAGGGATATACCTCAGTAATTTCCACAATCTTTCCTGTCACCTTTCTTGAACAAAGGCACAATACTTGCATCCTTCCAGTCTTGAGGTACTTTCTGGGCATCCCACATCTCTTGGATGGCTTGTGCAGGCAGTTGGTCAGCTGACCACTACCAAATTTCCACACTTCTGCGGGAATTCCATCCCTTCCTGGAGCTTTACCATCCTGTGTTGTCCTGATAGCTGCCATTAGTTCATCAAAATTTGGTGGTTCATCCAGACTTGATACAGCTGGTCGCTGCACTAGAGCTTCTTTAGCCTCTTCAGTGAGATCTCCAGGGTTGTTTAGTAGTTGGTCAAAGTGGTCTGCAAATCTGTCCTGGATCTTGTCTTTCTCCTGCAAAACCGTTTAACCATCCATAGCCTTTAGTTGGATCAATCCTCTTGGTTTAGGGCAATAGACTTCTCTCAAACCTGAGAAGAATGTTTTCATGTCCTTTCTGTCTGCTGCAGTTTGAAGTTCCTTCGCTTTTTCATCCAACCAGTTGGACTTCATCTCTCTGATGTACTTCTGTAGCTCACTCTGAGTCTTTGAGTATTTCTTCTTCTTTGACCTTGTGTTACACTGTAGGTTTTCCTGCCTAGCTGTATTCCTCACTTCTAGTAGTTTCTTCAGGTGTTCATCATGCTCATCAAACCAATCTTGATGTTCCCTCTCAGGGTAGTCTAATACATCACTCGCAGTCTGATACACCATATCCTTCAGTGTTGCCCATTTCTCTTCTATGTCATTCTCTGAGTTGTTGCTGTCCCAGTCTTTCAAGTTTTCATCCATTTCCTGTGTAAGTTCTTCCTGCTTCTTTTGGCCTTTCAGTGCACTAGTGTTTAGCTTCCGTGGTGGCTTCGCACCCGTCCTGCAGTGCTGTTTTCATCTGCAAATCCTTAATCTAGATCTCAGCATAACATGATCAGTACCACAGTCCGCGCCTCTCATTGCTCTGGTGTCCAATACATCCCTTATGTCTCCCTGCTTGACTATGATGTAGTCTAATAAGTGCCAGTGCTTGGATCTTGTGTACATCCATGTCTTCTTGTGTGTGTCCTTGTGTTTAAATAGAGTCTTGGTTATCACAAGGTTGTACTCTGAACATAGTGCAAGTAGAAGTTCTCCATTAGCATTGCACTGACATAATGCACGGCCCAGAAGACACACACGCAGGCTCAGGATAGATTTAACAGCTTTATTAGCAACAAGGAAGTGTATGACCGTGTCTGTGGAATAAGAATGTATTGGTGGTGGCGTCTGCGTCAGGCACGGGGGCAGGAGGCCGTACAACCGGACTACCCTGTGGGAGAGAGCAGAGGGAGAAGGGTAACGGGCACCACACCAATACAGGGAATAATGATGATAGCTGGCTTACTTGGTTATGACAGGTGGCTGGCGTCGACAAGGGCGAGGCCCGGGAGACAGCGACCTGCAGTACCTGTGGGAGCAGCGTAGAGCCAACGGCAAGATGAGGAAGTCCGCCGCCGGGAACGTCCACCTGTGCACAGGGGATGGCTAGAGGAGAGAGGTAAGGGGAGCTTACCCAAGTTATCTTCGCTAGTCGGTTTGAGATCCGTAGTAGCAAAGGGGCCGAAGTTGAGAGACGGCTTCAGGCCGAAGCCCAGGGCAGAGTGGATTAAATACCTCGCCGCTGACGAGGAGCAGGTGTGCGCGCGGCTGGCGCCGCTGATGAGCGGCGAGTCATGACAGTACTCCCCCCTCTAGCAGCGCCTCCTGGCGATGGTTTTTCCGGGTGCGCTCGATGAAACTCAGAAATGAGTGACCAGTCCAACACCAGCGAGGAAGGCACCCACTGTCTCCACTTGGGTCCATAGCCCTCCCAATCCACCAGGTACTGCAATCCGCGACCCCGGCGTCGGGCGTCCAAGATCTCAGCGACGGTCCAGGCCGGATGGCCACCAATCATCCGGGGAGCGGGGTGTGCCGCAGGTGGAGGGCAGAGGGGGTCAGAGACCACCGGTTTAATTTTGGAGACGTGGAAGGTGGGATGGATGCGGAGGGAGGAGGGAATAGCCAAAAGCACAGCCACCGGGTTGATGATTCTGGTTATGGGATAAGGGCCGATGAACCGTTGGGCCAGCTTTCTCCTCTCACCCTTTAGGTTAACGTCCTGTGTGGATACCCAAACTTGCTGTCCCACCTGGTAGGCAGGTGCAGGTCTCCTATGTCGGTCCGCCGTAGACTTATTGCGCTCCGCCGTGCGTAAAAGCGCATTACGCGCTGTGGACCACAGGGAGCGACACCGCCTCAGATGTGCCTGGACAGAGGGGACAGCCAACTCGCCCTCCTGCGCGGGGAATAGAGGTGGATCATAGCCCAAGGATGCTTTAAAGGGCGACATCCCGATGGCAGTAGAGCGAGAGGTGTTGTGGGCGCACTCCACCCAGGCGAGGTGAGAACTCCAGGACGTGGGTTTGGATGAAGTGACGCAGCGGAGCGTAGCCTCCAGCTCCTGGTTAGTCCGCTCACACTGCCCGTTAGACTGGGGGTGATGGCCGGAGGAGAGGCTTACCTTGGCTCCCAGGGCGTTGCAAAATGACCTCCAAACGTCCGAAGAGAACTGGGGGCCGCGGTTGGAGACCACGTCGACCGGGATTCCATGCAGTCTGACCACGTGCTGGATGAGGAGGTCCGCCGTCTCCAAGGCTGAGGGAAGTCCACGTAGGGGCACAAAGTGGGCGGCCTTGGAAAAACGGTCAACAATGGTCAGAACTGTGTCAAAGTTGTTGGAGACAGGGAGCCTGGTGACGAAGTCTAGGGCGATGTGCGACCAGGGCCTGCCAGGGACGGGCAGGGGCTGGAGCAGACCCGCAGGGGGAGCGTTACCTGACTTATTGGTAGCACAGACGGGGCAGGCCCGGGCGTAACGGGCGGCATCCTTCCGCAGGCCTGGCCACCAAAAGGATCGCTGGAGAAGGTCAATCATCCGCGAAGCTCCAGGATGGCAGGTGAGCTTGGAGGTATGGAGCCAGTGTATAACGTCCCCCCGGATGGCAGATGGCACGAAGAGCCTCCCCTCCGGTCCGCCGCCAGGGTCCGGTTCCGACTCCTGCGCCCTCCGGATCTTGTCTTCTATGTCCCATGAAACAGCCCCCACGACGCACGACCTGGGCAAGATGGTGTGAGCAACGTCTTCTGCGGCCTCCGGGGCAAATTGCCTGGAGAGGGCGTCGGGCAGGCCGTTCTTGGAGCCAGGCCTATATGTGATGCTGAACTTAAACCTTGCAAAGAACAGGGACCAACGCGCCTGGCGGGCGTTCAGACGCTTGGCCGATCTCAGGTACTCCAGGTTCTTGTGGTCAGTGAGGACCACAAAAGGCAAGGCTGCCCCCTCCAGCCAGTGACGCCATTCTTGAAGGGCAAGCTTGATGGCAAGAAGCTCTCTGTCCCCCACGTCGTAGTTTCGTTCCGCCGGGGACAGGCGCCGAGAGAAAAAGGCGCAGGGTCACTTGGCTCCGTTGGCTGGGGACCGCTGGGACAACACCGCCCCCACCCCCGTGTCCGAAGCGTCCACCTCCACAATGCACTGCAGCGCGGGGTCGACCTGGCTGAGGACCCGGGAGGAGGAGAACTCCATCTTCAGCGCCTGGAAGGCCGTTGCGGCCTCTTCAGTCCACCGGAACGGGGTCTTAGGAGAGGTGAGGCGGGTCAGGGGCCCGACAATGGCTCCAAAGTTCGGGACAAAGCGGCGGTAGAAATTGGCGAACCCGATGAATTGCTGAACCTGTTTCCGAGAGGTAGGTGTGGGCCAATCCACCACCGCTTTGATCTTCGCTGGGTCCGGAAGCACCTGGTCATGGGAGATGACGAACCCCAGGAAGGAAGTTGTTTTGGCGTAGAATTCACATTTTTCCGCCTTGATGTACAGACGGTTCTCCAGCAGTCTCTGCAGGACCCGCCTCACGTGGACCCAGTGTTCATCCCTGGACCTGAAGAAGATGAGAATGTCATCCAGGTAGACGAATACAAACAGGCCGATGAAGTCCCGGAGGACGTCATTGATGAGGCGCTGAAAGACGGCTGGAGCGTTGGTCAACCCAAACGGCATCACGAGGTATTCAAAATGACCGTTTGGGGTACGGAAGGCGGTTTTCCACTCATCTCCCTCCCGGATCCGGACGAGGTGGTAAGCGCTGCGGAGATCCAGCTTAGTAAACCAGGTCGCCCCCTGGAGGGAGTGGAAGGCAGTATCCATAAGGGGCAGGGTATACCGGTCCTTCTCCGTGATATCGTTGAGAGCTTGATAGTCGATACAAGGACGAAGAGATCCGTCCTTCTTTCCCACGAAGAAGAACCCTGCACCTACTGGAGAGGAGGATGGTCGGATGATCCCAGCGCTGAGCGACTCCTTCAGATAGCTGTTCATTGCCTCCTTCTCCGGCGCTGACAGACTATAGAGGCGTCCTGAAGGTAAGGGCGCCCCCTGGCGGATGTTAATGGCGCAGTCGTAGGGCCGGTGAGGAGGCAGAGACATCGCCTTGGACTTACTGAAAACAGCACCCAGGTCGTGGGACTCTGAGGGCACAAGGGTGAGATCCGGGGGCACAGTGTCCTGAGCTGTGGGAGGCGAGGACGGGGCGCAGGCCGCGGATTGGAGGCAGGTGCCCATGCAGAAAGTGCTCCACGCTGACACCTTCCCAGTCTTCCAGTCCAAGGCGGGGTTGTGGAGGCGGAGCCAGGGATATCCGAGGATGACAGGAGTTACTGAGGTGGGCAGGACGTAGAAGGAGATATCTTCCCGATGGTTTCCAGAGATGATCACCGGGACGGGGGATGTTTGGTGAGTTACTTTTCCCAGGGAAACTCGGGAGAGATTAACCAGGGCAAGAGGAGTGTCGAGGGGGTGACAATGGATGCCCAGTCGGGTTGCCAGGCTTTGTGAAATAAAGCTACCCTCCGCGCCTGAATCCACCAGTGCATGTGTGAGGTGCCCAGTGAGGTTGTGACAGAAGCGGATGGGCAGCGTCAAATGTGTGAGGGGATTTAACCGATTAGCGTCCGCGAGGCCCCCTACAGTGACTCGCGGACCACCTCGTTTGGCTTCTCCGGACAATGCTCCACCGTGTGCTGGCTACCTCCGCAATACATGCAGAGGCCCAGGTCACGACGGCGCTGTTTCTCCGCCAGGGGGAGCTTTGTCCGGCCCGTCACCATTGGTTCCGACTCCTCGGAGACCTCCGGCGGCGGCAACGCCAGGTGGCGAGCTTGGGGCAGACGTGCAGAGGTGGCCCGCGAGCGAGAAGACTGCTTCCGCTCAGAGGTGTGCTCCCGCAGCCTGTTATCCAAACTGATGGTGAGAGAAATCAGCTCCACCAGCGTCTCCGGGGTATCCCGTCCAGCCAGCTCATCCCTCAGACCAGAATTTAGGCTGCGGAGGAAGATGCCGCAGAGCGCACGCTCTTCCCAGCCAACTTCCTCCGCGGTAACCCGGAAGTCGATCGCGTAGTCGGCCGCCGATCGGCTCCCCTGTTGGAGTCCGAGAAGGCGGTCGACCTGGACACTGTCCAAACGCGAATGATCAAACACTTCCAGAAATTGTCGCACAAACTGGCCATAGGTGAGGGTGGCGTAGCTGGGCTTCACCATAATGGCGTAAGCCCAGGTAAGCGCACGACCCTCAAGGAGATTACCTATATAGCCAATTCTGCTATGGTCTGAGGGAAAATCTCTGGGAACGCGAAGAAACATGGATTCACACTGCATAATAAAACCCCGAGCTCCACCCAGCTTACCGCTAAAGCGAGCAGGAGTGGGGATTGGTGTGAGCCGTGTTGGCGCACCCGGAGCGGGCTGGACGGCCACCGGAGCCGCAGGAGCCGCGCCACCCGGACGAGCCGAGGGGAACGGCTGCTGGGGGTCCAAGCGGTCTAATCGGTTAGTAATGATAATTAATTGATTTAATATCACCTGTTGCTGATGGGCTATTAAATCCACCCGAGCCTCCAGGGTGGAAAGACGGCGTGCGAGCCCGCTGTCTGCCGAGCCGCTCTGCTGAAGCCGTACTGACATAATGCACGGCCCAGGAGACACACACGCAGGCTCAGGATAGATTTAACAGCTTTATTAGCAACAAGGAAGTGTATGGCTGCATGTCTGTGGAATAAGAATGTATTGGTGGTGGCGTCTGTGTCAGGCACGGGGGCAGGAGGCCGTACAGCCGGACAACCCTGTGGGAGAGAGCAGAGGGAGAAGGGTAACGGGCACCACACCAATACAGGGAATAATGATGATAGCTGGCTTACTTGGTTATGACAGGTGGCTGGCGTCGACAAGGGCGAGGCCCGGGAGACAGCGACCTGCAGTACCTGTGGCAGCAGCGTAGAGCCAACGGCGAGATGAGGAAGTCCGCCGCCGGGAACGTCCACCTGTGCACAGGGGATGGCTAGAGGAGAGAGGTAAGGGAAGCTTACCCAAGTTATCTTCGCTAGTCGATTTGAGATCCGTAGTAGCAAAGGGGCCGAAGTTGAGAGATGGCTTCAGGCCGAAGCCCAGGGCAGAGTGGATTAAATACCTCGCCGCTGATGAGGAGCAGGTGTGCGCGCGGCTGGCGCCGCTGATGAGCGGCAAGTCATGACATGCACTTGCTTACTCCATGACTGCCTAGCACTCCTTTTCATTTCTCAGTGTCCAAACCAACTCTGGCATTAAAATCTCCGAGTATCAGCCTGCCATCAGTCGGTACACGCCTGATAGTCTCCCATAAATCACTGTAGAACTCTTCCTTCACTTCCTCTGTGTTGGTCATTGTTGGGGCATATACACTGATGAGTCTGGCATACATCTTCCGCTGTAGTGGAAGTCTCATAGTCATTATCCTGTCGTTGATTGGCACCGGTTCCTCATCAAGCATTGCTGCTATCTCCTTTCTAACTGCAAAGCCCACACCTGCTTCTCTCCTTTCTTGAGTTGATCTCCCACTCCAAAAGAAGATGTACCCATGGTCTTCCAAGCTGCCACATCCAGGCAATCTTGTTTCACTGAGTGCAGCTATGTCTACATTGTGCCTGTTCATTTCCAGGGCCACAAGCGCGGTCTGTCTTTCTGGGTGCTGTGATGTTGTTCTGTCCAACAGAGTGCATACATTCCATTCTGCTACACACAAGGCTGCTGTTTTCCTCTTCTTTTGTCTTCCTGCTCCTAGCTTACTTTTCCCTGCCTGTCGGAGTGTGAACAGATCAGCGCGGACCTTGTAAGCCCAGGCGACGTCCGAGCCGGTATGAGTTGCTTTCTGATTGACCATCTCATGAAACTGCTTGCAAAGTATTTGAGTACTGCTAGCTTTTGCTGGACTAGCAGCACATTCTTGGCAGATAAAGGTATTATCAGTGGCAAGGACAAGCCAAGACAAACTGATTCCAGTATCTGTTTCAGTGACTGACCAGATGATAGGTTTGTTTATCTCTGCTCTTTGTGTAGTGCATGTCACAATGCACCGACTGGCACAGTCCACCACAGACCTTGCGACAGATGTGTTCATCTGCCAGGATGTCCAGTCTCACCCCGTGTAACTGGGAGTGGTCCACCACAGACCTGTGGCAGATATTGTTTTTAGTTCTGCCAGGATGCCCTGTTTCACCCTCCAGGCCCTCGAAATGGCAGGGATGCCGGTTGAGTCACCGATGGCCCGACCCATGAGACAGGTAGTACCAGTTTTCATGGTTATCCGGTAGCAAGCAAGCCAATGCCTGACCTGACAAAAGGTAATGGAATCACAATATTCAATAGGAGGAGCTAAATTTACATCAATAAATTTGTAGGTATTTAAGAAAATTATGTGCTTGTGAAAAAAGATCCTAAGACTTTATAAGAAATACAGTAAAATTAAGAAGAGAAAAAGAAAAGAAAAAAATCATGTTTATAAGAAATAAACTAATAAGGAAACAGAAAAGCCATGCAAATTTATGGGAAGAGTTCCAAATGTCTAAGTAAAGTCCAATTTATGCTGATGAAGCTTACTGTGAGACTCAATACAAAACTCGCTACAAAGACAAAACAGACTTTTACTCAACTATGTAAAAAGAAAACTGCTTAAGGGAGCTCAAAGCAAAAATAATTTGACCTTCCTTGCATAAACTTATTCTTTTCAAAACCTTTGCATGGATCTCATTGAGTTAAATAAGTGTGAAGGCAAAGATGTTGTTCAGTAATTAATGACATACTTACTAAATAGACAAAGGCCTTCCCTTGCACTAATCCAAATACTGTTATGGTAACACTGAGACCCTTAACTGAAACAATACCAAGATTTAAAATAGCTGAAATGATTCACTTAGATAATGGAATACATTTAATGGAAAACACTGTAAATCAAATCATACCACATTTAGGTACAGTACCAAACATTCCAAACACTCCACTGCCCCCGTGGAGGTCGGGGGCAGTACCTTTGGCATGGCAAACCGGGGTGGTGGTTCCTTTCTTTAAAAAAGGGGACCAGAGGGTGTGCTCCAACTTTAGAGGGATCACACTCCTCAGCCTCCCTGGGAAGGTCTATGCCAAGGTACTGGAGAGGAGAGTCCGGCCGTTGGTCGAACCTCGGATTCAGGAGGAGCAATGTGGTTTTTGTCCTGGCCGTGGCACATCGGACCAGCTCTTTACCCTCTCGAGAATTCTCGAGGGTTCGTGGGAGTTTGCCCAACCAGTTTACATGTGTTTTGTGGACTTGGAGAAGGCATTTGACCGCGTCCCTCATGGATTTTTGTGGGGGGTGCTTCGGGAGTATGGGGTATCGGGCTTGTTGTTACGAGCTATTCGGTCTCTGTACGACCGTTGTGAGAGTTTGGTTCGTATTGCCAACACTCGGTCGGAGTCATTCCCAGTGAGAGTTGGACTCCGCCAGGGCTGCCCTTTGTCACTGATCCTGTTCATAATTTTTATGGACAGGATTTCTAGGCGCAGCCAGGGAATGGAGGGTGTCATGCTTGGTGACCACAGGATCTCATCTCTGTTGTTTGCAGATGATGTTGTCCTGTTGGCTTCATCCAGCAATGACCTACAGCTCTTGCTGGGACGGTTTGCCGCTGAGTGTGAAGCGGCTGGGATGAGAATCAGCACCTCCAAGTCCGAGTCCATGGTCCTCAGCCAGAAAAAGGTGGATTGTCCTCTCCGGGTTGGGGACAGGCTCCTGCTCCAAGTGGAGGAGTTTAAGTATCTTGGGGTCTTGCTCACGAGTGAGGGGAGAATGGAGCGAGAGATCGACAGACGGATTGGAGCAGCATCTGCAGTGATACGGACGTTGTACCAGTCTGTTGTGGTGAAGAGGGAGCTTAGTTCTAAGGCAAAGCTGTTGATTTATCAGTCAATCTACGTTCCTACTCTCACCTATGGTCACGAGCTTTGGGTAATGACCGAAAGAACGAGATCGCGGATACAAGCGGCTGAAATGAGCTTTCTCCGTAGGATTGCTGGACTCACCCTCAGAGATAGGATGAGGAGCTCAGTCATCCGGGAGAGGCTTAGAGTAGAACCGCTGCTCCTCCACATTGAAAGGAGTCAGTTGAGGTGGTATGGGTATCTGATTAGGATGTCTCCTGGACGCCTCCCACTTGAGGTGTTTCAGGCACGTCCCACTGGGAGGAGACCCCGGGGCAGACCCAGTACTCGGTGGAGAGACTATGTCTCCCAGCTGGTCTGGGAACGCCTTGGTATCCCCTCTGAAGAGCTGGAGCAGGTGGCTGGGGAGAGGGAAGTCTGGGCTTCTCTGCTTAAACTGCTGCCTCCACGACCTGGACCTCCGGAAAAGCGGTAGAAGATGGATGGATGGATGGATGGATGGAACATTTACCTAGGAAACCATTTCGCTTACCATCAACAATCTGCAGGATTAGCATAATGCACAAATAGGATTATGAAAGATGGATTGGGAAAATAGTGACAAAGAAAAACAGGAAAATTATGAATGGCAAACCCAACTATTAAAGCCATTTAACTTAGGTGATGAGGAAGGGTTTCTGGTTGATTACATGCAAAGAATGACAACTGACAGACATGTTATCCATACTTCCCTTCCCAGGAGGGACCATGTCATGAAGGAACTGTGGGAGGTGCATCCATCTTTTGGCCAAACCAGGGGATCTGGTCATCAAAGAAAACTGGACCAAATACTTCCTGGCAAAGACAACACAAAGGTTATCCTGGCGACACCAACAGCTGTGAAAGGTGAAGTACGTGACTCTTGGGTGCATCTAACGTTTTACCCCACTTGGAACCCTCAGCAAGAGACTGTTTAATACACACTATGAACTCACTAAAAAAAAAAAAAAAATCCTCAGCAAGTGACTGTTTAACTGTTTCTCTATGCAAGTGTCAGCTGATGGTGCCCCCTGGCGTCCATTAACGGCTTTACATAGCGAAGCAACAGTTTGTTTATCATGGAGGGGCAAAAATGCAAGGGAAAGAAGGTTGGCAATTGAAGGCAGTTGGTGTTGTTGCCTTTTCATCCTCATCATTCTCGTAGTAACACTTTTGCTTTGGTTATTTTTAAGTTGTTCCACTGTCTATACACCGTAGAGAATTGTTATGTTCGTTCCTTAATGCCACCATCAGCTGCACAAATTATCTGCTACTGCTAAAATAATGCAGCTACCACAGGCTGTTTGTTTCTTAAGAGAGGCTATATACTGTATATAGGAATAACACAGCAATCTTCACTTTGAATCACACCTGTCACAACACTTATCACTCTACTGATAGGAAACATGATGACACTCCTTACTCTGCGAAGGCAAGGTTAATTTCATCAGGGAATTCCTCCTTTCTGAAGTGGTGATGTCCCTTTGGACAGCTTAATACTCTCTAAGTGTGCAACGGCTTACAGTGTGTCCCTCCCCTGTACTGCTACCTGCTTGATCAACGAAGCGGGCAAGTGTTATCCTGAAGATCTACATTGTGGTGAACCAGCACACTGCGGATGGACACTATCTCACACTCATCAGGGCCGGAGGAAACGGAGGACAATTTACATACGGACAGAGAGCCCCAGGGGGCAATCAGAACAATGGACTGTTATGTATATGTCCCCGGATGACGGAGAGGACATCTGGGTGCCAACTGGTCACACTAATGATATGTATTGACTGATATGTATATCACTATGCTAATGTGCCATGCATTCTCTCTGTCTGTATAACGTGTATAAAAGAGCTTGTTATACATGCCTCAGAAAAGCAAAAACTCTCCTACCAGAGATGCGGCCCCAGCAGGCAATGCTGGGGTCCACAGGCTGTATTTATGTTAGAGGGTCAATAAAGAACCTGTGTCAACTTACGCTCGTGCCTCGCCTCCACACCCTTTCCTTACACCCTCTACAACTTTGTCAATACAGGGGAATGGTGGTCGTTGGGCAAACCCACACCTGGCCAGGAACTGGGCAGGGTTGTGTACCCCGTTTTGGCGACTGATCGTACCCTCATTATGTCGGCAGTCCAGGTGGGCAGGGTGTAGAGAGACGCTTTCTTACAACAGGATACTACCCTTTTTGCTCCATGATGCCATTTGGGGCATGGATGTATCAGAGCAATTTCCGATGGAAAGCACAGGAGTGAGGGTCTTTCATTCACTGTTTCCTTGAGTGAGAGTGGGCAAGACTCTCATTGGATGCGCCTAACGTGCGCGTCCAATGTCAAGTCACATTCCTCGTGTGTTTACTTGTAAATATACTTGGCAATAAAGCTGATTCTGATTCTGATTCTGATTCTGATTCTGAAGAACACCTTATGGATTGAAACACTTAATTATAGGCTACAGTCATTTGTAAAATTTATGACACAAAAAAGAATGGTTCTTGATCAATTAACTGCCACCCGTAGGGGCGTGTGCCCTGTTACAGGAGGTTATTGTTAGACATTCATCCCTGAAAATAATGCAAATGTCCATATTATTACTTCGGCCACATGCAACCTTACTGCCTTGTATAATGTCAGTGATGCACAAAATTGATTAAGTCAGTGGTTCTCTTTATGGAGAATTCTCATCATGAACGTGTTAGTCATTTTTATAGTGATAATTTTGGTCTTTTCCTGTGTGAGTCCTTGTGTCCATAATATGATGATGAGGCTGGTACATGTAAACTGAGTGATATGTCTTCATACAATTGTTGCAGATGATGAGGATGGTAAAAGAGGCAATACTAGCCTAAGGGGTGTGAAATTTGCAATATTTTCTAAATCTATTTGAGTTTTTCCATGTCATTTTCACATTACTATTTCTATACATTACACTTACTGTTATCATATCATTAGTCACTACATCCTTATTTGACGCAGTTTAAATTGATTTTGATTATATTCACAATTATCATTACACATATTCACTTTTAATGACATATTCACTTTTTTGCTACACACATTATCATAGCCTTGTTTAAGATTAAACTACCTCATAAAATTGCTGCTAGTCTGCAAAGACACATAACAACATGTATATCCTTACACACACACACACACACACACACACACACACATATATATATATCTTTATATCGTTATTCATTATTATTCAATTTACTTTACTACCGCTTTGTTTGATTATTTTTCTTTCAATTGTGAGACTTTATTAAGCCTCAAGGGTGGAATATAATTGAAAAATTCTATATTATTGTTATATTATTCCATGTCTTTTATATTCTCATATGTGCATTTTATATGTGGCCTTGGGGCAGCTCTGTTCTGTGTATAAGTGCATGAGTGAGCAATTATAAATCACATAGCTGTTAATGGATGTCCAGTCTATGAGTGAGTGTGGTGTTCAGATATTCATTAAGACACAGCTGTTTTCAATTTGTCATATTCAGTTCTGTGTGACTGAGAGTGTATTTAACTCCCTGTTTGCTGTGAGTAATCAGAAGATAAGGACTGTGTGCTTTGTGGACTCTCAAGGACAAGACTGTACGTCTTGCTGGACATTAATCTTCCGTTTTCCCATTGATAAAACAGCTTTATAAACCTTGAGTGAGGAATGTTTGATTCAGCAGTATGGGTGGTCATACTTAGTACTCTGCCTCTGTATTTCTCCCTCATCGGCCATGAGGAAAATAAATCTACTTACATTTAAATATTCTGCCTGATTTTTTTGACTCAGAATGATTATGCTGAAAAAAAAATCTAACAGTCTGATATTTCATGACGCTCTCTGACACAAACATCCTCCTCTTAGCTCCTTATCTGCAGCCTTTCTTCTTTATTCTCTGTTATGTATGGAATTACCTTTGTAATGACGAGGCCAGGTGCACAGTTGAACTCGGCTTTATTAAAGGGTGATCACACACAATACAGCCACCAGGCAGGGGCATCGGCGAAGATGCCTGCTGGTATTTATAGGGTGGTGCAGTGGTGGGAGAGGAAGTGGCCGCCACTACACCGGATTTCATAACAAAACACAACACCCCCCCCCGAAGAAAGTCGAAAACCACACATACAATTGAGACCTCCCTGAATGTGCTTGCAGCGACTGCAGTGGGTGAAAAAGTTCGGCGTCTTAGTCTCTGTTTTTATGCACTTTAATGTGTTTTTGTAGCGGTTTGATTCAACCCCCACAACACACAGACAGAACACAGAGACAGTCAACTCGCACTCCTGGGTTTTTTTTTCCGCTGCATGCTGCGTTTACAGCCGTGAGGTTAAAAATTGTCATCCATGCATTGTGTCATGCATCCTGTCTGTACCTCTGATATGCAAATGCCCAGATTAACTGCCGTGAATGTCTTTGATCTATTGTTTGAGTTGAGTTATAAGCTGCACTGTGCTGTAAATCTGCCTCTCAATCTCACTCTGCAACTACAGCTGCTGGACACAGACATTGTGTCCTCCTTCTCTGAGAGCGCGTGGCTCGCTCTCGGCGCGCTTGCACGGTGCCGGGAGCGGAGCTCGTGACGCGGTATGATATAATAAACTTCCTTAAAACCTCAGCATCGCTGCCTTATTTTATCATCCGCCGCACTGGTGACGGGCCCCGACGCTGAAACGAACACGCTGCCTTGAGACGCAACACCGGCGGTGATTCTCCGACGACAAGGCGAACGCAACAGCTCCCTTCTGCTTCAGGGAGGATTCGACGCAGAGTTTCCCAGGTGAAACCTCTCCTGAGACCACCCACGACCGGGGAAAGCCGCAGCAAACTTCATGGTGAGATCTGCCCGCCAAGATCGGCACATCCACGCTGGACCAGACTCGCTCGCAGCTTCCTCCACATTGAGAGCGCATGTACCTCGTCCTTTTCTCCGCGACGGCGACTCCCACGGCCGATGGAGGCACACGTGGACCTGAACACACCATGACCGAGCGAGTGACAGAGCGTCTACTTCCCTGCAACCGCTTCCAACACACTGAACAGGAGATGATTAAGCTCCTGACCCCTGGTTCTCCTCTCCAGCTGGCCCACCCATCTACGGAACCCCGGCGCACGCACCGGGGAGTTACGAGACGGCGCACACACGCACGGGGACACATACGGCTTTTCTGACCGCCTTCCTTCTGGCTGCACACTGGCCCTTCAGGCTTGCCTCGTTCACCTGAGGCACGCAGCTTGCTCACTGGATTTATGGTCTTAGCCACGGCACACAAGGGGAAATTCAGCTGTCTCGGTTCCCGAGGCTTTAGGGTTACGCCTGAACCTAAAGTCAACACGCCAGTCCCTCTGCTCTCATTACAGCCGCCACGCAGCCACGTCTTTTCCTTCATGGCCGCATTAATCCTTGCAGGACTTAATCGCGGGAGGAGCCAGCGTGACAAATTTTTCTTCTTCGATCTCTGCATGTTCAGACGGGACATCGCGGAGCAGCAAACACTTTTGGCGCGACTCGAACGATTTTCCTGCGCCCGATCAGCATGTACTACCCCCCCCCCCCCCGCACAGAGCTTTTCCCTGCTCGCTGCCCAGACTGCAACATCGAGGTCACGGTCCCCTACCGTTCCCTCTGGGGGGGGGAGCAGTGTAGCGGTTTGATTCAACCCCCACAACACACAGACAGAACACAGAGACAGTCAGCTCGCACTCCTGGGTTTTTTCCGCTGCATGCTGCGTTTACAGCCGTGAGGTTAAATTGTCATCCATGCATTGTGTTCATGCATCCTGTCTGTACCTCTGATATGCAAATGCCCAGATTAACTGCTGTGAATGTCTTTGATCTATTGTTTGAGTTGAGTATATAAGCTGCACTGTGCTGTAAATCTGCCTCTCAATCTCACTTCTGCAACTACAGCTGCTGGACACAGACATTGTGTCCTCCTTCTCTGAGAGCCGTGGGCTCGCTCTTGGCGCGCTTGCACGGCGCGGGGAGCGGAGCTCGTGACGGCGGTATGATATAATAAACTTCCTTAAAACCTCAGCATCGCTGCCTTATTTTATCATCCGCCGCATTTTAACATAATTCTCTGTGCCGTTTTTGTCCTTTTTTTTTTTTTGTTACTTGTTTTGTACCCGTAGGTAGATTTGTTTTGCAGTCTGGTGACAAGCCACCAGCTGCCGGTCGCTGCGTGCGCAAGCGCCCCTTAACTCCCTAACCTGCATGTTTTTGGCATGTGGGAGGAAACCGGAGAAATCCCGGAGTAAACCCACGCAAACACGGGGAGAACATGCAAACTCCACACAGATCACTGTTGGCCGGCGGCAGGGATCGAACCCATGATCTCATGGTCCCCGCGATCCCCCGGCCGAGGGTAAAACTGTGCTGCCACAGTGCTAACCACTGCGCGCACTGTGCACTGCGCCACCGTGCACCGTGCAGTCCTTGAATGTTTGTGGACTATATAACGAAGGGCTCTTTGGTTCCATCAGTATGGATTTTCTTCTTGTTTTTGTACTGTGGCGTCTTTCTTATCGGCTCTTATTCTGGGACGTCAGCGCGGTCAAGCTGGTAAGAATGCAGTACTCCAGAGATGTGTTACTGCAACTAAACATGGATAATCCAGCGTCTGTGTTTGAGTCTGTGCCGCAACTGCCGGACATTATTTTAAGAGACTTTCATGGACACAGCGATGAAAAGAGGAACAAGAGAAGGAAACACGGAAAGCGTGGAGGCGTAAGATTAAACCTTTGGAGGCATCAGCTTAACCGCATTCCTCTTCCTTCCATTATTATGGTGAACGTACAATCCCTGAGAAATAAAGTGCATGAAATCCAAGGAAATGTACGATGTCAGAAGGATTTCAAAAATTGCTGTGTCATGGCTTACACGGAGACGTGGCTTACGGATCATGACCTGGACCCGGACCTTTGTACTGACAGTTTTGGAGCCCCACTTCACATGGATCGGCATGAAGAGGTAACAGGGAAACATCAGGGAAGCGGAGTATGTTTGTACATTAATAAACAGTACTGTACATCTGTCACGGTTAGAGAGCGCATCTGTACACCAGATGTGGAGCTTCTGTCCGTATCGCTACGCCCCTTTTATCTGCCTCGCGAGTTCCCCCAACTTTTCATAACGACTGTGTACATTCACCCGAGGGCGGATGCTGCCTCTGCCTCCAGCACTGTCTTTGATGTGGTACAGCGGTTGCAGTCGATTTCCCCAGAGGCTCCAAATTTTATCCTTGGGGATTTTAACCATGTGTCTCTAAAGAAGACACTTAAAAACTTTTATCAGTATGTCTCCTGCCCAACCAGGCAAGAAAAGACATTGGACCTGTGCTATGGATCTATAGAAGCAGCCTTTAAATCACTTCCCCTTCCTCCTTTAGGATCCTCAGATCACAACTGAGTACATTTGCTGCCCACATATAAAACTGCTCTCAGAAGAGAAAAAACGAAGACCAGGGACATAATGGTCTGGACAGACGATTCAGAGCTCTGCCTCCAGGAATGTTTTCACTGTACGGACTGGGAGGCGTTCACACTGTCCTGCGGAGATGATTTGGACTCTTTGGTGGATGTGACATGCTCTTACATGGCTTTTTGCAGGGATATGATCGTTCCACGTAAACGTGTCAAAATGTATCCCAACAATAAGCCATGGGTTACAAAATCAGTTAAATCCTGCTTACAGAGGAAAGCACTTGCCTTTAAACAGGGGGTTGTTTCTGAGCTGCAGGTTGCCACAAAAGAGCTGAAGTCCGAAATTTTAAGAGCAAAACAGAATTATAAATCAGAATTGGAAAGCAAGATGGCAGCAAAGAAGCTTGGTTCAGCCTGGGCCAGTATGAAAACTATTGCAGGCCTTCAGAGCACAGAGCGCCGTAATCGTGTGTTTTTAGATGGTTTTAATTCAGACACAGAGCTGGCTAATGTTCTTAATTGTTTTTATGGTCGTTTTGATTCCTTTGATTTTAGCACAGAAACCCAAGATTTGAAACAGAAACTCAAAGACAATCAGCACTTTAATATTGAGGTGCAGGATGTTAAAAGGGCGTTCTGTGCTGTAAAAGTGAACAAAAGTCAGGGCCCTGATAATATATGTGGGCGCTTGGTAAAGTCCTGTGCACATGAATTGAGTCCTGTGTTTCACTATATTTTTAGTAAGTCCTTACAGACACAACACGTGCCTAAGGTCTGGAAAGATGCTGCGGTTGTCCCTGTTCCAAAATCCAGCTGTCCTAAAACGGTAAATGATTGTAGACCAGTTGCCTTGACTTCAATTTTAATGAACATTTTTGAAAAACTAGTCAGATTTGAGGTCCTAAAGCAGATTGAGTATGCATTGGATCCTTTGCAGTTTGCCTATAGGCCTCACAGAGGAGTGGAGGATGCCACTGTCACTCTGTTTAACATGTTTTTAAACATCTGGATTTTAATGAGACACATGCCAGGCTTCTATTTGTGGACTTTTCTTCTGCTTTTAATACAATCCAACCTCATATTTTATTTGAAAGGCCCCTGCAACAACTTGATTTGAGTAATAATATGTTATGGGTTGGATTCTGGATTTTTTAACCAACAGGACACAGAGAGTAAGGGTCAATGGTACATTGTCTGACCAAAAGTGTTCTTCTACTGGCTCTCCTCAGGGGTGTGTGTTGTCACCACTACTGTTCATCCTGCACACAAACATGTGTCAGAGCAGACATGACAACAGACACATTATAAAGTATGCTGATGATTCAGTTATTGTCAGTCTCCTTCAGGATGGTGAGAGTGGCCACGGCCCAGCAGTTGATGATTTTGTTCACTGGTGTGAGGATTCCTACCTGCAGCTGAATACGACAAAAACTAAAGATATGATTATTGACTTTAGGAGGAAAACTCCCAGGCACGAAGTCACTGTACTAAAAGGCCAGACCATTGAATGTGTGCAATCTTACAAATATCTTGGGACAATTATTGATAGTAATTTAAACTTTGAAGAGAACTGTGAAAGGGTGTGCAGAAAGGGTCAGCAACATTTGCATTGTTTAAGGAAACTCGCACACTTCTAAATTGACTGAACCATAATGACAATGTTTTATCGGGCTTTTATTGAATCTGTTTTATCCTTTTCTTTAGTGTCATGGTTTAGTCAGATAAAACTGAAACAGAGGAAATCCTTAGACCCAGGGTAGTTAGATGTTCCAGTTGTTTGCTTGGTGAGTCACAGCTGAGCCTGGCATCCCTGTACACCAGACAGGTACAGAGGATTGCTACCTCCATCTTAAATGATGACTCCTACCCTTTGCACTGCCACTTTCAGCTTCTTCCCTCCAGACGGAGGTTTGTTGTCCCAAAATGTAAAACCCAGCGCTACAAAAACAGCTTTGTTCCTGCTGCTGTCAAAGAGTTGAACAAGATGTAGCAATATATTGCACATAATTTAGTTATCTATTTATTAATTTTTATTTTGTATTTGTTTATTTTTGTAGGGTTTTTTTATTTGGGTTTTAAATCTTTTATTGGGTTTTAGACTTCAGACTTTTATTGATTTTTTAATCTCTTTGACTTAGTTTTAAACTTTTTTAATATGACCCTTCTCTCATCTCTCTTTGTTTTTTCTCTTATCTCTTTGTTTTATGTCCTGATTGGTGGAGCCTTGAGTACTTTTATCGTGTTTTATAGTCAGCTTCATGTGTGCCTGTGTTTGTGTTCATGTTGAATGTAATTGTGGTTTTTAAATATGTGTCTAAAAGGATGTCACCTGACTGCAAAACAAATCTACCTACGGGTACAAGTAAAGTAACCTGAACCTGAACCTGAACCTGAATTTAGGACCCGAATCACACACTAAAGCTAGAACTGAAAACAACAAATGGCCTAACACTTTCACACAACAAACCTAAACTACGGAGGACGGGTGGACTACTGTCCCACCCCACACGGCAAGGTGGGTTATTCTGCCACCTGTAAAACAATCCACAATGTGGGCTATATTAATCATATATTCCATAACCTACATATGTTGAAGCATGTGGGAATGTTTGGTGATTACATATGTAAGGCGACTTCACACCTCAGAAAGGACAAAGACTCTCAACCGCCAGTGAAGAACAAAGACGTTCCTAGACACTGCGGTGGAGACCGGAGGAGCTGCCCTCACCCCCCAGGGCCATGAGGAGGAGTACGGAGACAATGGGGGGATTAAGATAATGAGGGATGTCAGCCTTTGATATGCATGTCTTTTGTTATGTGCAAGTATAAGTTCACAGAGCCGGAGGTATTCGGTCTCTTTTCTTGCTTCTGCTTCTGCACTTAGATGAGACTTGTTAGAGGAGCTGATAATAAACTTTGGTTTATATATCACACCGCCTCGTTCTTCCAAGCTCTTCTACACTGGTGACCCCTGACGCGAGTATGGACCTGAGGCGTTCCCCCGAGATCGACTCATCTGCAGCGACCCAGGCAGACGCCGGCGCCCACGCAGACAGGGGAACAGATGGACGACGTTCCCCCCCGGCAGAAGTGATAGAGAGGGCTCAACCGAGCACCAGTGCCGCTGAGAGAGCCGAGGCAAGGCATTCTCACCCTGCGGACACAGCAGTGATGGTCTACACAAATGCCGTCGCTGTCAAGCTGCCGGACTTCTGGCAGGAAGACCCCGCCTCGTGGTTTCAACAAGCTGAAGCCCAGTTTACACTGGTGGGCATCACGGCCGACGATACGAAGTTCTATCACATCGTCGCCAAACTCGACGCCGCCACTTCGAGGTGTGTGCAGAGCATAATCCGGCGGCCGCCGGCCCAAGACAAATATGAAATACTGAAAGCAACCATCGTGGCAAATTACGTCCCCTCAGCCGAAGAGAGAGCCGAGAGGATCCTGGCGGTCTACGGCCACAGAGGATGCAGACCTAAAGCTCTCATGGAGGACTTGCTGCAGCTTAAAGAGGACAATGACAACTTCCTCTTCCAATTCATATTCCTCAGCACGCTGCCGCCACACATGAGAGGGACGCTCACCAACATGCGAAGCAACACCCAGCAAGACTTCCGCGTGCTGGCCAACGAAGCTCAACGACTCGTCAACGCCTGCAGGGAACAGACACCCACAGCAGCATCCGCAGACCTCAACGCTGATGCCCAGAGCCACGGCAAGCCTCAACCCACGGAGCAGATCCAGCCCGCGGTGACAGCGACGTGGCCAAAACGTAACAGACGGAGCGATGTTTGTTATTACCACCACCGCTTCGCCGAGAAGGCTCACAAATGTGTTCCCCCCTGCAAATTTAAACGCCAAAGCCGAGAGCCGTTAACGGCAGCGGTTCTCGGCGAGAAAAGTAAGCTGTTATACGTGACGGACGGACACACCGGCAAGCAGTTCCTTATTGACACAGGAGCTCAACTAAGTTTTGTCATGCCCTCCCAACCGGATCGAGCCATGGGCACCCGGGGCAACGGAGCGGTGGCAGCCAACGGCTCCAACATTGACACTTTTGGCGAAAAAAGCCTGCACCTCCACATCCACGGCCGCAACTACAGATGGACATTTGTTGTAGCGGCGGTGAGTTTTAACTTGTTAGGCGCAGACTTTTTGTGTGCACATGGGTTATTAGTCGATCTAGCGAACAGACGCTTGGTTAATGCACTGTCCTTTGCTTCTATTCCCTGCTCAGCCCGAGTTTCTCCACCACCCGTGCAGGCTAGCGTCACCACAGCAGGAGGTAAGTTTGATCAACTCCTCACCCAATTTCCAGCACTCACAGTTCCCAAATTCTCAGCCACAGTGGCTAAGCACGGGGTTGAACATTTTATTCCGACAACGGGCCCACCCGTATTTGCCAAAGCTCGGCGCTTAGACACGGCCAAGCTCACCATAGCTCGGGACGAGTTTACTACCCTTGAAAAATTAGGTATTATTAAACGTTCGAAAAGCCCCTGGGCCTCGCCACTTCACATGGTTCCGAAATCCGATGGTTCTTGGAGACCGTGCGGCGATTACCGCAGATTAAACAATGCGACAGCGCATGACCGCTACCCAATTCCTCACATTCAGGATTTTTCACTGCATCTGGCGGGTGCGCGCATTTTTTCAAAAATAGACCTGGTCCGCGGTTATCATCAAGTCCCAGTTCGAGCGGAGGACATCCCTAAAACAGCTGTAATAACCCCTTTCGGCCTTTTTGAATTTTTGCGGATGCCTTTCGGCCTCAAAGGCGCCGCCCAAACTTTTCAGCGGATGATGGATGCAGTATTACGCGACCTTCCTTTTGTTTTCGTCTACCTCGATGATATGCTGGTAGCCAGCTCGTCTGAGGAAGAACACGAACAGCACCTCACTATGGTTTTTCAGAGGCTAGAAGAGCACGGGTTAATAATCAATCCAGCCAAATGCAAATTCGGCGTGTCACAAATTGATTTTTTAGGACACAGAGTTTCTCCGAAGGGGGCAATCCCACTTCCAGACAAAGTCCACGCCATAAAAAGTTTCCCACGGCCACAAACGGTCAAATCGCTGCAAGAATTTTGGGGAATGGTTAATTTTTACAACCGTTTCCTCCCCCACGCAGCTCAGCTCATGCAGCCCCTATATGACGCGCTCAGAAAACAAAAAGCTTCCAACGCGGTCGAATGGACCCCGGAGCGCGAACGCGCCTTCGCGGAAGTAAAGAGCGCTCTAGCTAATGCCACATTGTTGGTTCACCCCGACCCCTCGGCCCGCATTGCACTAACCACAGACGCTTCGGACCTAGCTATAGGGGCAGTTGTAGAACAACATGTCAGTGGGATCTGGCAACCTTTAGCATTCTTCAGCAAATCGCTAAACCAAACTGAGCGTAAATACAGCACTTTTGACAGGGAGCTGCTAGCGCTTCATTTATCCATCCGCCACTTCCAGTTCTGGTTAGAAGGGCGGAGTTTCACGGCTTTTGTAGACCACAAACCGCTCACCTTTGCCATGGCTAAAATCTCAGAACCATGGTCAGGCAGGCAACAAAGACAGCTGGCTGCGATTTCAGAGTTCACCACAGACATTCGACATGTGGCAGGCAAACTTAACGTGGTAGCAGACTGCCTCTCCCGCGCTGTGACATCGCCAGAGCGCGAGGAGACAGATTATACTACCTCAGCCGCAGAACTCTTCACTAACGCGGACACATACGCAGCACCAATCCATGCAGGGATAGATTATGCAGCCATGGCAGAGGAACAAAGCAGTGACGCGGACGTGCGCGCACTCCTGTCTGGACCAACAGGGTTAAGGCTGGAGGAAAGGGGTTTACGCGACGGCGTGCCCCCCCTAATATGTGATATTTCAACTGGCCGACCTCGCCCGTTAGTCCCAGCCACATGGTGCCGCCGTATTTTCGACTCAATTCACTCCCTCGCGCATCCAAGTGTGCGCGCCTCGGTTAAAATGGTCGCCAAAAAGTTTGTGTGGCCCAGCCTGTGCAAAAACGTAAAAGAATGGGCAAAAACGTGCATTTCTTGTCAGCGCGCCAAAATACACAAACACACAAAAGCCCCTCTGGAGCCTTTTCCAATCCCTGCTAGAGGGTTCAACCACGTTCATGTCGACCTCGTGGGGCCACTACCTTCCTCCCAAGGTTTGACACACCTGTTAACAATGATAGACCGCACCACGCGCTGGCCAGAGGCAGTCCCTCTGGCGTCAACTACAGCGGAGGAAGTCGCTCGCGTTTTTTTTGACAAACTGGGTGGCACGTTTCGGCATCCCATCGGACATCACGTCCGATAGGGGGCCTCAATTTGTCTCAGAGCTTTGGTCAGCCATGGCCAGCAGCTTAGGGGCGACAATTCACCGCACCACCTCTTATCACCCTCAGGCTAATGGGTTATGCGAGCGTTTTCACAGGTCTTTAAAAGCCGCCCTCAGAGCCTCACTAACGGATACAAATTGGATAAATAAACTTCCCTGAGTTTTATTGGGGTTGCGTGCTGCGCCTAAAGAGGATCTAGACGCCTCTCCAGCAGAATTAGTTTTTGCACAACCTCTCAGGCTCCCGGGTGAATTTTTACCAGAGAACCCAGAGCCAGGGCATCTTCCAGCCTCGAGGTTTTTAGGCAGCAACGGACCGGACTCTCTCCCCAGACCGGCACATCACTCTTTTCCATGGGTTTTTGTCCCCCAAGCTCTAAAAAACGCTGAATTCGTTTTTGTTAGGCATGAAGTGTAATGTTCTCCTGGAACATGTAATGACGAGGCGCACACACCGGGTGTCAGTTAGGACTTTTTACTTGTCACTTCAACAGCAACTCACAACTAACCACACAGTGACTCAAGTACATCTCCTTTTATAGTCAGGTCATGGCCGGGGTCATACTGCCCTCTAGTGGTGACTCTATAGGAACTTCACATATCAATACATCTCCCTTTTTTTTTTAGTAAAGGTCATGTCCAACTACAAACTTTTTCTCAAATTTCTATATACAAAATAAACTCCATTTCTATTTACATTTATTTCACCTTGTACACTGAATCACAAGTTCAATTTTTTTTTTTCTTTTCTGTTTACAATTCAACATCAACACATTTTTTCCTCTGTTTACAATTCAACATCAACACATTTTTTTTTTTTTTTTTTTTCAGTACTCCTTACATTTCCTCAATCAATCTTTTCGGTTTCACAATTTGCCTTTGTGATCTTCTGATTTGTGTCACCTCAGTCTGTTCGTTATTGTCTGTCTTTAAGTTTTGGTTCTCAGCCATTTCTGGTTGTTCGGTTTGGCTGGAAATTAGCATGTCGCTTATTTCACTGTCTGTGACTCTCATTTTTGTCTGAGGCACTTTCAGTAAGTGACGTCGGTTTCGCCTCATTGTTTTCCCATGCTCTGTGATGACTTCATATGATCTGGGAGTTGTTTCTTTAACCACTTTTGCCAGCGGTCCCCATTCTCCATCACATCTCACTCGCACTATGTCCTCATGTGCAAGTGGTCTCAGAGGTCGTGCTGTTCTGTTGTACAGTTCAGTTTGCCTCTCAT